>OMKZ01020046.1:5338-17306 GCA_900302535.1 Neoniphon sammara | reverse complement strand
TAGATGTTTTCAGAGGTTGGAGGAGTTCAACTGACTTAGTAGGAGGAGTTTTTGAAATCAAGTATCTGGGAGTGATAAATTAACATGGGAACAAAAATGTGTGTTTATGTGTGAGTGCATGTTTGTGTGTGTCTTATGCAATGAAAATGTGCGAGAGTGTAATGGGACACTGGGTGATTTGGCAATGTTACCAACAGTGCTTACATATTGAACTACTTGGTGGTTTTGGACTTGGATGCTGAAATGTAAGCTACTAAAGGGCTATCATGATATGAGATTTATCACAGTTGCTCTAAAGAGATGCATGCCTCTGTCCCACTCCAGATAAAAGTAGAAAAGTACCTCACCCCAGAGCAGAAAAAGGAGGAGGAGGAGAGGAAGAAGTTGGAAGAACAAAGGCGTTTGGCTGCCAAGGTATGCTTACCACAATAAAAGTGTTTTTGTTTTTCAACTCCTGTTTGTCTCTTGTCCCAAATCCTGAATGCAGATTTGTTTTCCCATTTGATCAAATCTGCATCCATGATCACTTACTACGGTAAACATCAGGGAAATCATCTTTCTTTATTAAATGAATGTTGTGAGGTACTGATAATGTCTTGCTGATGTACAACTAGTTACTACTAGTAGTCCAGTCTTCTTGTTTTGACTGTGTTGTTTTGTCTTATTATCCCAGGGTGATGACAGCAGAGAGAGAGCTCTGGATGACATGATGGGTGGAGCACTTGAAGTGAAGAAAGAGGACATATTGAAAATGGTTAGGTCAACATATTAATTTTTTAAGTAAATTATTCATATTTGCTTAATATTTAATAAATCTTATTCTCAAAAGATATTTCTCAGTATAAGGATAATGCGACAGGCATTGTTTAATTCAATCAAATGTAATTTATTTAATAGGATATTTCTTGATTTAATTGAAAAAGTACATTGTACACAACTGATATGGCAGACAGCACTATCGCCCCCAATTCAAATGATGCAAACCATTTGTATAGAAATATTGCAGAGGGTTTTTTCAATTTAACAGCTGAAGGCTGATTGGAAAGATTTAAGTAGTTGTTTAGAGAGGGCTGCCAATCAAAACCAGGTGTGAGTGTGGTATGTCAACTGGCATAAATCTGCCTGTAACAGTGGATGGTATTGCCAGTGTAATAATGGTAAGTCTATCTGTTCAAACATGTTCAAATTTTGATAGTGTTCATGTCATAAGCATTCGGGGAATATTTTTGTTTAGATTTTATGGTGGAACATTGTGGCACCATGTACACATACATTGAAATGCCAATCAAAAATGGGCATCTGTGTTCCGTGTTTCTACAGCTTTATACAAAACAAATACAGAAAAATAAAAAATGGTTAAGGAGTGTGAGAAAGGAAAAAAAAGAAGAAACATCTCTCTTAACCCCTGCAGTCATTTATGATTTATCCAGCACCTCATATCTCACTGCAGCCAAAATGCACAAAATACTTAATATCTATCTAGACAGGAAAGTTGTAACATTTTGATAATATTGTCTCTTTAAGAAAATGAGATTTCTTTCTTTCTTTCTTTCTTTCTTTCTCTTTCTTCTTTCTCTTTTTTTTAACTTGAATTCTTTGCAAGGTTAAGTCACCTGAATTAGACAAATCAGCATGAAGTGCTCAATGTTTCTTTGTATTTTCCCCACAGGAAATACCTCAGCCTGAGTTTGTTTTGACCAAACCTGACACTCAGTGGAATGAGGAGGAGAAAAAGGTCTACAAAGAGTATGAAAAAAAAAACAAAGAGCTGAGTGAGGAACAGGAGAAACACAGGAAGGTATAAGATAAAGTTTATCACTCTACTTAAGTATGAGAAATAATATTTTCTCCTGTTCAGTGATAGATATAAATTGTCTGTGAACACTTCATCATTCCAGATTCTGGAAATTGAAATGCGGAAACTGCAGGCATCCATCAAAGATGCTACCGAAGGGTTTGATGAAACCTTGACAAAGTTATTCGAGAAGAAAGTGAAATCTGAGATGGTTATATACCAGGTGAGCCACAATACACACATGTGTACATCCACAGGCCCACAGCACACAGACACAGCGGTAAATTGTTTAAACAATCTGCATCATGTTACTTCCATTTGTTTTCTTTTTTCTCATTTTAATATGAAACGGGTTGTCCCCCTTTCAGTCATGTTATGTGTATGTATCTATATCTATCTATATCTATATCTACATCTATAGATATAGATTTATCTGTCTATATCTACCTATCTGTCTAGATAGATAGATAGATAGCTAGATAGATAGACAGAGCAGTTTCATATTAAAATTTATCTTGTTTTGTGATATTTTACAGGAAGAGCTCAAGATTACCAATCTTGTTTACTCAATTCTCATAGAAGAAGAGATAAGAAACCGGGAGATTGAGCTCAGCCTAAAACTTCAAAAAACATTGGCATACAAGGTAAGAAGACCCAGTTCTTACACAGTAATGCCAAAGGTATTTATGACTGCTACGTCCAGAATTTTTTTTTTTTTTTTTTTGTGATATCCTCAGTTGATGGTAAAGGTATTCTTCCAAATTCTGAATTCCAAATGCTGAGGTGTGTTTTGCAAGAACTAACTTGTGTGGCATTTTAATTTGTTTATGTGTCACTGTTTCCAGCACTTGCTGCTCTCACCTCATCAACATTCATTTCTCTGGCAGGATGAAACTGAAGAAGAGCTTAAGAAACACAAGGATGACGTAGAATTGTTTCGTGAGACCTACGACAACATTGTAGCTGAGGACAAAGTAAGATTACTGGTAAAACACAAATGTCTCAAACCCTTTGGGTAGTAAATGGTTGTGTCCAGGCATACTGTAATACTGTCCGTGTCTCCCAAGCTTCTTGACAAAAAATTCAGGAAGGACTTCTTTGATGTGCCTGGCCATGTTGTGGATCATTTGTATAAGCTATACAAGCGGAGACCGAGGTTTGTGATTTTTTTTTCTTACAAAAAGTATATGCCATAAATTGGAGGGAGATTAACCTTGTAATGGAAACTGCTTTCCTTAGTAAGAGCTGCCTTGTTGTCAGAGTGTTTTGTGCCCCAGAGTTCAAAAGATGAGGGCCCAAACGGACAACAACCTCAGCCCATTTCAAGATCGGCCTCTGTGTGGTTGGATGGCTGCCGACGGGCTCAGCCAAATGCTGAAGGCCATGGAGGAGTTAGATGCTCCAGAGAATATGCCAGAAGGCTTGGACCCATCCATCTGGGAGCGGTTTTGTCTTGTCCGCAGAGCAAAAGTACAGAGTGAGCAGCAGGTACTGGAGTGCATCTCCAAGTATGGACAAGTTAAAGACAAGTGCCTCAGGAATGAACCACTAAAATGTCCTGAAATTAAAAATATGAAATATGCACACTTGCTTTCAATTAGTCTGTTTAGAAGAGCATTCCATATATTCAGCACCATCTACAGTATAGATATTGGTTCTGTGTCAGTGCATATTTTCACTGTTTTTCACATCATTTGGAAGCCTGAGGTTTAGAAATTAGATTATGCTGTTATTCGGTGATTTAAAATACAGCACTCCATCACCAAGACTGAAAGAAGAATTGCTGTAATGTTCAGTCCAGTCCAGCAGTTAAAAACAATTTCTTTAAGAATTGTCAACTCTGGACATTTGTCCTTATAGGTAAAAACAATGGCTCTGACTCTTGCTGAGATGCAGGCATTCCTGCAGAGGAGGACTGATGAGGATGAGACTGCTAAACAGGAGATCAAAAATCTCACAGATGAACTTGATCGGTATGAATGTTATTTACTGTCAAAGCAGTTCACATGCTGAATCAACTTTATGTAATGGTGAATTAACACAAATTCTTAACTCTTCATTCAACATAAGTAAATGAAGAATATGCTGTTAGAAATACACTCAAGCCACAATTTGTCATTCATTTTTCTACTTTAACACTCATGTCTTTGACATAATATATATCATCATCATTTTATCTATGAATATTGGCTTTTTTTAGATATGTATGTGCTAAGAATACTGACAAAGTCCGACTGCTCAACTCTTAAAATAATAAAGGGCAAAGTCCTCAGTCTTTTACTATTTTTTATTGCCTCCTTTCAGCCTGCATAAGGAGAAGAACCGTTTTCTGAAGGACATCATGGTCCAGGTGCTGATGAAGCAGGGCCAAGTAGAAGTGACTCCCACACACTTAACTGCTGACTACTCTGACTCTGTACTTCACCACAGGAGTGTGGTGGAGGACCTCAACCAGACCATCAAGGTCAGCCTACACTACCAGACTTCTAGGCCTAAAAGACTCTGTAGCAAGGTTGCACATAGTGAATAAATACTGGGTTGATAAAAAGTGTTTAGAACTTATTTAACAAGTGATGGTCAAGATAAATGATAATCCCATCTCTCATCAGATGTTTGGAGGGCAGAAGATAGCCACCATGGTGGAGTGCAAGGACTTCCTTAAAGGCATCATCCAGGAGGAGTGTGAATACAAGATGATGCAGATGCAGATAGAGGATCTCAACACCAATGCTAGGGACATTGAGATGTTTCATGTCTCTAAGCAGCTACAGGAAGTGAGTGTAATTTAAATTGACATCCCCACCTCACCTTTCATTCCATAAGTAGTGTTCATTCAAGCAGCACCAAACTTGACATCACTTACTTTAAATGATTCTGACACTGGGATAGCCTAAACAGTGGTGCATCATCTCTAAATATCACTAAGGCAGCTTTACAGAGTGAATCAGCGAATCCATTATCCATGCATTGTTTGAATTAAATCCTGCATCCACCTGTCACTGTAGCACTGCTCGCTATGGGCTAAAACTTTTGACCCATGTTGCACCCCTGCTGGCCACACCTAAATAAAAGGCAGGTATTTTGCCTCCAGCAGCACCAAATGCTGTGCCATCAGTAAATTGTTACCACCCTTAAGTAGAGATGGGTGAGTCATTATCACAGACACACCCTGCTATTCACTCACTCTCCACCCTGCTTCTTCACATCTTTCAAAAAAGTGTTTACACACTGCTTAGGCTGCAAAGTGATGAACACACTTTCCCTGTTCCCTTTTCACATCTTAACTGTTACGTTTTTGTGCTGATTCAAAATCAAAGTGATGTGTACTCAAATAGCAAGTAAAACACAGCCCACTGCAGTTCATAACATCACTGAGGGGGATACTGTGGTTGAGTTGGAGTGCATTAACTCCTTATTACACATTATGAAGTGGTACAAAAACACAGGGAGTTGGTGATTGAGCAATGGAAAAAATTCAAATGGTCACATGAGTCATTCACTCTATTCTCAACAAGGTGATGAGTATGTTCAGTACACACAAAGGACATTTACAGGCCCGGCTGCTTGTTCCCTACAGCAAAATGTCCAGATAGCTTTGCCATGGTGTGGCCTGCACAAAAGAGAGAGCGAGATCAAAAAAACAAACAAAAAAAAACAAAACAAAACATGTTGACTGATCTCATATTCCATTTATCTTTTCTTGAAGCATTTCCATTCTGAAGTGGAAACTTTCATCTAAATAAGCAAGAGTGGTCATTAGATGAAATGACAGTAAAAACAATGTAAATCTTATACCATGGCCATCACAGTAACCAATTCATCCTGGAGCAGTGCCACATAACACTTCTCACCACTGTCATCAAAACAACAAATGTTGGACTTTCCTGTGGTCACGTCCCTCTGATAACAGTTCCAGACACTTGTACAATCTTTTTTTTTTCTGGTCTTTTTTCAATCTTTTTCAAGGCACACCAAAGCCGTTCTGGTGGTTCACGGCAACCTAATGCCCTGTTAAGACATTTAATGCTGGTATTGTTTTTTTCAGTTGCCTGGAGATACTAACACAGCTCGGCTTTTCCCCTTCTTTCACAGTATCTCAGTGACACAGATCACGATTATCACATGTCCAATCAAGTTTCCACTTTGGAGAAAACCATAGCTTTACAGGAAGAGGTAACAGCAAAAGTAATAACATGATCTCCTCTTATTCAATCACATCATTTCTTCACTACACTTCACGAACATGTAAATGTGTGTATTATGCTCTATTTTCAGACACATCTACAGAGTGTACAGCATCGTAAGAAAACAATCGAACAGCTGAACAAACAGGTGGCAATAAAAGCTGAGAAGAATGAAATATTAGACCAGCAGCTTGCCAATATGCAAGTGACTGTGGCTGAGAGAAGACATATCTATGAAGCAATAGGTAATCATTTAGTCATTTCACAAAAATAGTAAGACACACCACAAAGTTCCCCTAGGATAGTTGCAGCATTATTTTGTCTATAAAGGAAATACAGATGTTTATTTTTTGCATGTATAATGAAAAAGTTTCTATAAACAATTTAAATTCAAAGACAGCTAAATCAAAAGGTAGTTTAAGTCTATAGTCTGTTTTAAGCCTCTTGTGACTCATAAAACACTGTGGCTTGTGGTTGGTGTTCAGCTGTGGAGGACAACCAGGAAGCCGAAACAGAGCAGCGTTACCAGGAAATCGTCCAGAGGAAGAACCTGGAGGATTTGGCTGGAGTGCTGGCAAAGGATCTGGCTCACCTCTGGGCAGAGGTGGAGCGCTTGAGGATGAAGACCTTTCCTACGCTCCATCTGCTGAAACACAACTAAACAAAGCCTTCTCTTCCAGAAAAAAATAGGTTTTATTTACATCTTCTTACAAGGAAAATAAAAAAGGAAACAGCCGATTTTCAACATGAAACTTACAACATAAGCTGAGAATAACAATTGTACAGCACCAACAAATAAAACAATATGTAACCATATCTGAAATGTCACAAAGTTGTATTTTTATGTATTCTATAAAAGCATATTTAAGTATTGAAGTCCTCTTCTGCACGGTCAAAGTGCAGTATGCTATCATCCAGACCAAAGAGATCAATCAGCTGAGACAGGCTGGCCTTTCGTCCATCTATGGGGAGATCCTTCTGCAGCTGGTAAAGTGCAGCCTGAACACAACTCCGCCACTTGTCAATCAAGACTTGGAGCTGTGTCAAGTCATTCTAGGGAGAGAGTAGAAAAATGTTCACTTGTCATCTAATGAACAACAACATTTTCTTGTTATGGGCAATCACTATTTGAGAGGAGTTAATACCTTGCTTCTGTACATTTGAACCATCTTCAGTCTGCGAAGAGTCTCCATCTTATCTCTGATCTCCCGTCTGAGCTGGTCTCGCAGCTCTAACATGTCTGCTGAAGAAGGCTGTGTTGGTTCAGGAATAGGTCCAGGAACCTTTTCACTCACTGCATTTCTGTTGATGTCGACACTCTGCAAGTCTTGTAGAGAGTTACTAACGGTCTCTTTGGAATTTGCTGGAACATGTTGGCCATCCTCCTCCTCATCGTCAACACAGAGGCGTTTGGCCACAGAGAAGGGCGAGGTGAAGGAGCGCCTTGATCTTTTCAACCTCTCCCTCAGAGAGGCGCTCAGCTTTTGGTTACTCTATGGAAATGCCAGACAATGAATGAAAAGGAAACTACGTGATTACGGGTAGGGCGTAGACTGTTGCATCAACAGAACTTGAATGGATCTTTCAGTCTTGAATTAACTAATTTAGCAAACAGTTTGCACAACTTCAACTCACCTTTTCCTCTCTGGGTTCGTAGGGGCTCGATTCCACCGAGTTACAAGGTGTGGAATACACTGATTTCAGTTTAGCTGCTTTAGGGGTGATCTCCATTTATGAAACATACTTGAGTGTCCCCTGTAATGTAATGTTTGACACCCAGTTAACTTAGGTCACTGCTAACTTATTTGTGTTAGCTAGTCTGCTAACTACAGAATACGACAGCTATTATGATTCAGGCAACATAAAACGTCGGCGTCAACAAAGTAAAACTAGTTAACATTCAGCCTAACGTATTGAGCAAAGTTTGCACATTCCCATTTGTCAGTAAAATACAAACCAATTACTCACAAGGCACTGAACAGTAAACGTAAAGTATTTTTCTATCCTTCCGCTTTTTCGGCTCAAGAAAACCTCCAAGAGCAGCGATTGGACAAAAAGACACACACCTCCTGCCGAGGAGGATCATGGGAAATGTCGTTGCTACTGACTAAATCGTTCATAAGACAAGACCAGTTTAAAACCCAAGGATATATTTTAATTTCATTCATAAAAACAAAATGTCAGTGTATATTCCACAATTCTTCATGTTAAAAGTTGAATTCGATAACTTGGCAATATCTCTTAAACTAATACATAAGAAAAATTCCACTTTTTCCTCAAATACTGAGATTTCCTATGTTCTAATATCTCTAATATCCTGAATATTAATATCCTGACTTTTTATCTATCAACAAAAGAAACTGTGTGTGTGTGTGTGTGTGTGTGTGTGTGTGTGTGTGTTTGTGTTCGTACTTTATACCTACCTATACAAGTATATCATATTTCAGAAGGGTTGTCACATTTCCCTTTTTAAAAAATGTAATTTAATTTAATTTTTAATTGTGTGTTTGTTTATTTATTATTATTATTACTAATATTTTATTTTGATAAAGTTACATACACACCAATGAGTTTAATATCCTGCTATGAAACAACTATCATTAGCTTATCAGATGTCAGTGTTGTAGCACTGTTACTTGGTAACGACTGTACAGAGGGTCAGGTCAGGTCATGATTCATTACTTCTCAGCAAGGCTGATTCACCCCTATTAAAGGATTTATTTAAAAAAAAACTTCAGACTGCTTTGCACATGCTCCTTGCTTCAAGATTGTTTTGAAATGATATGCCAGTACAAATTTAATTATAACTTTCTGTAGCCTTGAGGAGTAAGGAGTGAGCTGAAAAGTTATCCTGCCTAGACTTGAACATCAGTATACTTGGTTGTCTGATATTACACAGCCTGGGGAATGGGGATTTTAGCATTTTATGTGGATGAAACTTGCAGGGCTGAGCGTTGAGGATAATTACTGCTGTGTGTGAGTCAGGAGACATTTCATCTACTTTGACTTTCGAATAGCTGGCATGAAATATTAGGGCATTGCTCATCTGCAATACATGAATTGTCGCAGTGGCACACTTGGATCTAGAGGCTATGTGAGACATATTGGGAGAAGGTGCCAACTCCTTTATGGGAGACCGGGGTGTGAGACCTGGAATTCACAAACAAGGTCTTATGCCATATTTGGGCTGTTGATTTATCTGTTGGTGTACATGGGTCAGTGGCAAGACACAGAACATTTGTATCCTCAGTGTCCAACATTGTAATTATTTCCACTGGTGTGTGGTCAGGCTTCACAAACAGAACAGAACAGTGAGGAAAAGGCCCTGATTACCTTTAATTCGGTTTAAAACAAAGCAGATTAACTTTTATCCTCTTCTCTAGGTTCCCTTTCTGGTGGGAGTGCACTTGTGTGGTGGGGTGCATGGATAGCAGTGGCATCATTTGCTTTGAATACTTTTGATTCACTGCACGTTTGCGAAGCTGAATGGATGTTTTGTGTTAGGGATTATGGGTTATTTGGATTTCCATCGGAGAGAATCCCCTTTGCACTGGTTGCTCTGTGCTGGAGGTTTTCTTTGCTGTGGTGCCACTGTCTTGTCTGCTTGCACTTCCTTTTTCTTTCAAGATTTAGATTCAATAACCAATTACATCACTCTGTAAATGGCGGTTTGACCAATTGTAATTGTTGTGCTTCTTGATTGATGTAGACTTGTCAAACTGTAATTGCTTCGAAATGGGTTCACCAGTCCTCACTGATGTGTGTCTATATCTGTGTACTTTATTAGTGTGTGTGTGTGTGTGTGTGTGTGCATGCGTGCGTGTGTGTGTGTGTGTGTGTTTTGATGGAATGTATTGCCCACAGAATGTCTACAATCAAAATTTCCACAGATGCAGTTTAATTTCTTTTGGAATAAAAAAAAAATAATCGCCTTTCCATTTTGGAAAATCAAAGTAATGCATTAGAATAAGTCACACTCTCAATCCATTAATATTTTTTAAGACAAGAGGAAGTCTCATATTCTTTAACTGTGATGTATCTTTCATTTAGCTGTTTTTTATTTTTTATTTTAACAATTGGACACAACAGTTCAAATTTAGGTAATTTTATATCAGAATTCTTTGTTTGATACTCTTATGATCCTATAAACAAGGCAAGCAAATATAATAGAACTTACTCTGAACTTTTTCAGTCACTGTATTACAAACTAAATATGTAGTATAAGCACATATGCACATAAAAGAGAAACTGTATCCTTGTGCATTACATATTGCTAATCATCTTTCATAATATAGCAGCTTCCCAACAATATATAAATAAATAAATTTAATTTCTGTGATATTTTTGTTTCACTATACAACTGAATTTGACCGTATTTACAGATAAAAACCTTATCATGAATCATAGAATTTTCATGCTTCTTTTCCAGTAGCTGACCAGTTTGCCAGTTAGAAATGACAGTACTGACTGACAAAAAGTGAAAAACTTAAACATATGCTTGGTTGGCCAGTCTCCAACAGGTGCTGGTGACACACTTCATCTCTGTAGGCCACTGATGCAGGCTTGTAAATGTAGCATCCAGAGAGGGCTCAGATTGCTTTCCTAAAATACAGCAGGATGGCCATGAAAAAGAGACACCCTGCTTCCCTCTGTCTATAAATGTCCAAATGCCAAAAATATAAGTGTAAAGTTCAGCCAGTGCCTGTGGAGTTTTTTTTTTTTAACTGATATACGATATTTCATAATCAAATTGACAAGAACAAAACAAAACAGAAATGTTGTGCCTACAAGGGTATCAGAGGACAAGACTGTGATTTCATTGTGATGACAGTGTGTTAATGACATTTACATGCAGACGTTCTTACACAACCCATGGTGGTGTGCCTGTGGCTTTCATGTGGTCATGAGGGGAAACAATATTACATATCTACCCCATCAGTTCAAGTCATGCATGAGGAATGATGTTTCCTGGTTTACCTGAGGAAAATTGGTTGTATCCTGACAGCACCCATAATGTCAAGATTCACCCACGCAGTGAATCATTAATCTGTTGTCATGTCATGCTGCATGGAGAATTTAGTGATTCAGCACTTTCATGTTTATATCTGTCAGTGTTTGGCTACTTATTTTGAACTAGTGCGATTTACAGGCAACACACGAAGAGGGTTATTGGTTTAAACACTCACAACATGATTAGTTGGTAAAAACAAAACATGCTTTCAGAGTTTAAACTAATAAACTTCAGTTATATCTTTTTTTCTTACAATTTTGGAATCTTTTTTTTTTTTTGCTTTAACCAATCCCTCTCCCTTTTGCCATCATTAAAGTTGGCACATAATTGATTGGAGCAGCTCCTCCTCCTCACACTGTCCTCAAGGCCATTTGTTTTCCATCTTTTGGGCAGATTGGAGTCATGCTTGGTGTGAGTCATGCAGGGTGGGTGAATGTCTGCACAGGGTGTGGTGAGCGAGGGTTCCTACTGGCGCTTGCGGCTGCCAGTAGGGGAAAGCATCTAATTTGAGTCGAAAATTGCATAAATGCAAATTATTGGGTAGTAAGTTATGACTATGATCACAGTTAAACATATTTCTCACACTCTGCTGGTGGTATAGAGTCTGCTTAACCTAAATAAACTGCTCTTTAGTGCAGCATCATGCAGTTTGACATTGTATTTTTACAAGATTATCAGCAGGGCCAAAAGAAAGCCTTAATTCCAAATATTTGGGGGGCGGGGAGTGGTGGGGGGCACAGTCCCACTGCGTCAAGTCTAAAGAGGGTATCTAGGCAGACACAGGCTAACCCCGAAATCCCCTGTCTGAAACAGAGAGGATGGAAAGTGATACAGCCTTCCATGCTAATGTTAGGCCTGTAAGTCAGTTTCTTATAATAAAGCTAATGTAGAGTAAGGTGCTTAGGTTTCACTTGCATGCCTCTGCTGCCTTAAATAAAAATATATGGGTTAAGTGCTGTTTGGTAATGTTATGTAATC
>OMKZ01020040.1:31752-51201 GCA_900302535.1 Neoniphon sammara | reverse complement strand
TTAATGTTCTCACACTCATTTATTGTTCTACTAGTCAGATTTGGTCCCTTCTGGCAGGTTACAACAAACATTGTTATGCTGTTTGATCTTGATCTACAAAGTGTTGCAATAACGACAGTTTATTCTCTGTGTCTTTATCCTGATGCCCAGCAGACTGGCTCCCCGGTCCCGCTGCCTGCCACCACACTGGTACGAGTGTTGAAAAATGCCAGCACCCTTGGCATTGCTATAGAAGGAGGAGCCAACACGCGCCAGCCTTTGCCACGCATAGTCACCATACAGGTGAGAGTAGAACAGTGCAAGACTCAAATTACTTGCTCAAGGCCAATACTGATATTGCTAGATTGAAGCTGCTGATACCTGATATTTTGTGCCAATATACAATAATTTCAATTATACTGTTTTTATTAAAAAAAACCCAAAACAAAACAGAAAGTCACCCCAGATTTTTTTCCCTGTCAATTTGGAAAACCCTCTGAAACAGCAATTAGACTGTCATTGGACACTGAGAGAAGCCATAATAACAAATAGAAGAGGTCACTCAGTGGAGTGCAAATCTCCTCCAGGCATGTGTGGGGACACAATGTCTAGAAAGTGGATAGATAGTTGTTACTGCTTTGTGCCACAACTCATTGTAGAGAGGTAAGAGGGGTTTTCCATGATGGCTTTGATCATGTCCTCGTCCAAAGACCCGAGAAGATTAGGCAAATTATTCTGCTGATATATGAAACAGCAAAGGCTATTTTACACTTCATTTTTTACAGTGGTGAAGCATCAGGCTGTTGAACCTATTTTAACCCCCGCTTGTTGACAGATTCCATCAGCCTTTTACAGTGTTGTTCTCCCGCGTGTCTGCTCTGTGTTCTGTTGACTTTCTTTGTCAGCAGTGTGTTTTATAAACGTGCCCAGAAGACGCAACGCATGTCCTGGATTTTTTCACCCGCCATCGGAGTGAACATGGCCACAAGAGGATAAAAAAATAGCCTATTGGGCTGATAGGTCCAGTTGTATTTGAAGAGAGAGAGAGAGCAAGGTAGACCAATATGGAGTGAGAGAGCGGGCTAGCAACCCAGTAGGGAGAGAGCAGCGATGGTCAAGTGAGCTAGACAATGAATGGAGTGAGGGAGCAGAAGTAGCAAGAACAAACGTTTTTCAAAGTTTTTAACTCACTGCGGGTTCTTCATGATACAGTCATAACTGGGCACAATTTTGGGCTGATAGGCCCAGTAATTTGCGAGATTTGCCACAGACAGACACACACACAGACAGATGCAACCAAACGCATGATCTCCTGGTGGAGATAATAATAATGAGAAAACATGTTCACGCATGTTCATGCATACTTGTGTGGAATCCAGTCACAACATCACATAAGCCAACGTAGTGTTGATCAGTTCTACAATAGATATGTCACTCAATCAATCCAGCTATATCATATGATAAATATGATATAGCTTATCAGAGTAGAGAAGCCACTTTTGCATTATTTTGCCCAAAACCTTACCTCACCCTGCTCACTAGATGACATTATACAGTCAAAATGTGACTCCAATACAATTCAAGTTCAGGTTCAAGTTCATACTTATTTAGAGCCCAAAATCACTGTTCACAGTCTCCTCTTCTTTGCATTCTAATGGAACCTCAGTCTTCCCTCAGCAACAATATTAGCTTGCATTTGTTTTGCACCAACAGTGTTTTAAAGCAATCTGCAAATGCAAGTCCTCCTGTTGTTATTTCACTTTCTGAATTTTTTTGTTAAGGCCTTTGAAAGGAAAAGTCAGAGTGTGTGATTGAGTTACAGCCCCAGTGACCTCAACAGCCCTCCACCCCCCCGTCTTTTTCTTTCATAAGCAGGGCAGCCTTGAGTTTTTGTGACTGCGTGAGGATTTCCATAACAATACCTCCCTCAGGCTGCTTCCATGACTCTCGGGGTGGTGAATGACAGTGAATGTCAGTCAGTACACTGATGACCCATGCAGCCATTTACAGCCTCATCAGACACAACGCTTCTTATAATCAGTATGACACCGGACAGGAATACATGCACAATTAGCCAATTATATCCCTATCATACCAGAGGGCTGTGACTTAATAACCATCAGCTGGTCTGTTCTCAATGGTAGTGGGATCACTCAAGTAGCACAGAAAAGCAGCAAGGAAGATATCTTGTCTTTTTTAATCTTTATTTAACCAGGTGGACTGACAAGTTGACAGAGAGGATATTCCTACAACAGTAGCTAGAGCCTGGAGATTTTCATACACATACCCTCAACTGGGAGCTGCCCTGTACAAACACACTGTGTCTTAGTCACTACCCCACCCAGAGTTTCTTAGCTAGTCTTTGCATTCAAAGCTCATTATTTTCGACCTTTGTGCCTTCCAGTGATATTTTCAGCTGTGCTTTTGTAATTGGATGCTGCAGCCAATGAGCATATTTAGCGCTGAGGATTAAATTAAATCAGGCAATTTTGGTAGTTGTTCTGTTTTCAGTCTCAGCCATGTGAGGAAGAGATGACAGATCAATGGATGGATGGATGGATTAACCCTGTGGCTCTGTTAAGCTCCCAATAGAAGAGGAGCTAATGATCACTCAACACTTTGCACACACACAGACTGTACTGACAAATCATTCATCTTAGTCATCGACTGTCCTTTACTTTACCTCAACAGCTGAACCATGTTTCTGTTTCTTTCACTTTGTTCCAAACATATCAAAATGCCGGGTGCAAAGAGGGCAAAATATTCTTTTCATGTGGCCTGGTAAACCAAGTACTGCTACACTGTTGAATTTTTCTCAAGTAAAATTAGAAATAAAATAAATAAATGTAAATGTATAAATGTAAAAAAAATACTCAAGCAAAACTAAAAAAAGAAAGCTAATTTAAAATATATTCAGAGTAAAAGTGAGTTGCTTAAAAAATCATACATTGTTAAATAGAATCTTTCACATGAAAGACAAAAAGGAGGACAGGATAAAGTTCCAAAATTCATATTACACGTTGTCAAGATCAAGTTCATCGTTATAAGATTCTGAAATTCACGTCGCTATTTAGTCTGTGAGGGGGAAAAAAAACCCAAAATGGTCCACCTTCCTTTTGTAATAACATCACTGCATTGATTTTTCTTCTGCTTTTACCTAATCAGTTACCTAACAGGGCTAGCAAATTATCTAGACAGGGACCTGGCTAATGGCAAATCAATACTATACCTAGATAGACGGCTTTTTAACTGAAGTTATCTAAAAGCTACTTTCATGGATAAACCTGAGCATTTGATATTTTTGTTGTATTTCCTTTGCATGCTTGTGCAAGCCTGATGCAACTTATGATTATCAGTTTCTAATGCAAATTTCAACATTTGTCGTGAATCTGATGCATGCTTAATAAAATTACTTACTTTAAAACTGCTCAAAAAAGTACACAATAAAGCTATTCAGTTACAGGAGTTAATGTATTGTAATTTGATATTCTCTGCTTGCTAAGCTTGACAAAGAAATACTTTGTTTTTGGCAAAATACCCTTTTTCCGACTTACCCAGACTGAGACAAGATGTTCAATAACATTTTCACCTCTGTACTTCCACTGGTTCGGTTCCTATGGGTAGCATTTTGTGTTAGCTTAGCATAAAGACTTGAAGTCTACAGGAGTCATTAGCCTTGCTCTGTCAAAGTGAAAAAATAAGCTGTACAACAACTCTGAAACTGTCTTATTTACACAGTGTACAGTATCATGTGCATTTGAACTGAACCAGTGGATGTAGATAGGTGAAAATGGTATTGAACATCTTGTCTCAATCAGGATAATTTGGAAAAAAGGGTATTTTGCATAGAACTTTGGAGTATTCCTTTAACGTTATTCTACAGTGACTAATCCTAAGTCTAACCAAAACCATAATCTAAAGTCCACATTCTAATCTAACCCCTTACAAAAGTGAACAAAACAGCAAAATCTTCTCAATTTGGGCAATTTTCCTCCTCTCTCTATCCTTGTAAGGACACTTTTAACAGTACAGGAACACACAGAGACAGACATGCTGCTGAGAAATCACTTGTCTTAGTCATCATCTGGCAGTTATTTTTCATTTTCCTCAGTCTCTCATTCATCGTCTTGCTCCTCTCAGTTCTTTCTAAATATATCTAAATGTTGTTGTCTCCTCTTCCCTCCATGTCTCCATCCACAGAAAGGAGGTTCGGCTCATAGCTGTGGCCATCTGAAGGTGGGTCAAGTCATCCTGGAGGTCAATGGTGTTTCCCTGAGGGGTCGGGAGCACAAGGATGCAGCCCGGATCATTGCCGAAGCCTTCAAGACCAAAGAGAAGGACCACATTGACTTCCTGGTGGTTGAGCCAGGACTCTAGTAGTGCACTAGTGCACTTAATGCAGCTTGGCTTAAGAAGATAGTATTGCTCAGAGGGAATCGTATGATCACCATATGATGTTGCCCTCTAATCATGGCCCTCAGATCTTCTATTAAGTTTCAGGGAATGGATAACTGGAAAGGATGTGTCGGGTAGACTGCACTTTCAAAGTTTTGCACAAATGAAGAAAGGAGATTGATTATTGCCATATCTGTCATACCTAGGTCAAATCGTGTTTGCAGTGGTACTTTCAAATGGTGGGGCTTGCCACATTGGACAATATAAAAACTTAGTTTATACAATCACATTACATAACCTACCTGAAGGTAAATTTGCATGAAGACCGGGGTTTCAGCTGCACAAATATTTCTCTGACTTAGGGCTGCTCTTGAGGCAGAAATAATCTTATTGTTTGTCAAAAATCTAAATGGCATTGGCCATGTTAAATGATGCAGAATGCTATGACAATGGCATTCAACATCTTGGAAGGGTAGCATGCTAGCTTGCTAGCTAGATTTCCTGGTTAGCAACAGTCTAGCATGGACTGTCTGAACTTGGAAGGTCAGCTAGGTGAACTGGCTAACTTAGATAACTTAGTATGGCTCGACTGCATTTTGTGCGTTAAAAGTAGAGCTCTAACATTAATTAACCATAACTGTAATTCTTTGGCTATGCCCACTGAGGTTCATTGGCATATTTATGGTTCTGTATCTAAGTGTGTGTCCAAGTATGCATGTGTGACAAGTATGTGGCAGTGTCAAGTTTTTAGAACTTCCATGCTAACAAAACACAGACAAAAATGTAAGTAATTGTCTTCACATTCTCTGAGAAAGCGCATCTGCTGTTGGGCACATCCGGCAGTGTCCAAAGCAACGTCGTGGGATTTTCCTTGACAAAAATTTTGTGGCATCTAGCAATCTTTATAAATTGGGGATAAAGTTTTGTGAAAATTAACGTATTTTCAAACTTCCTCAGCTCATCTCTCTTCGACCTGTTCTGTTGTCTTCACTATAAGTGGAAATCAACCGATCCCTGTAACTCAGGTATCGTTTCTGTCTCAAGAGCAGCTCTGTCTCAGAGAAATGTTTGTAGGAACTTCAGAACTTCATCTGCAGTTGTAATTGATTGATTGAAAACTCATGTGACACTATGAATTCCCGATGCAATAGTAATTGGATAAACCTCACCTATTTGGTTCTCAAAGCAAATAAGAATTTTTTGCATATACTATTTGACTCAGGTGTGGTAGAATTACCCCAAATTATCATTTGGATGAAAAATCCGCCATTACTCCCATCCCAACCAGCATTTCATGGAAAAAAATACATTGATAAAAAAATACAGCATGTGTAATACTCTGCCTTAATAAGGAGAATTTATCAAGAGGTTATATTCAATTGAAGCCTTTGGTTCTTTAATCAGTACTTCTGTTGGGAGTGTGGAAATCAAACCTCCCCAGTCCTCCAGTCCCCACGGGTTTGATATTTGTACATTAGCAGTTCCTTCATTTTGACCAAAAATGGTGCTTTTCTTTCAAGAGCAGATATGTTAAATTTAGAGCACAGTCATTCTTTATAAATACATTTTGTAAAGTCTTTAGTATTTTAGCAACATTGCCACATCTACATTAATAGTTATTATATGGTAACAGTTGTATGATAGTTCATATATTTAGCTTAAAGTCATTACATGAGATGACTCCATATGACTTTTTTTTTTTGTAAAACTGGATAGTGTACAGTATAAGAGCAGTTGATATTTTCCAGGGGTATAACTTTACATCAATTCTATTATTTAAATTTATACATTTACATTTTAGTTCATGTCTTCTTCACAAACCCTAGAGCTAAGATCAGTCAAGGTCCTGTATGAATTATCATATCCTGCACTCTATGAGGACTGAGACTCAGTAATGCATCAGTGGGCTGCTGTTGATGTACAGTTTCAGGAAATATTGTTCAGACTGGAGTATCACTATCCTGTCTTATAATTATAAAGATGTGCACATAAGAGAAATCAGACCCAGACACACTAAGGGTTTTCACAGGAAAGAGCATGCACTATATCACCAGAATGTCCAAATAAGAATATCATGCTATTTGCTAACTGTGCATGAGTGGACAGCTGCCTAGTAATGCTGCCAAAAATATAGCCTCTTTGTTCCTGTCATTGGAATACAGTACATGTATAAATTATATGACAATCTCATTATTTTGCCCACACATTTGTTTGTCATGCCATGCAAATTGTGTCCAATTCACAACACAGTACCAACTCACCCCAAATTATTGAAGCATATGTAAGATCCCATGAAGGCTGGAACACAATATGTTTGTCCATTCAGAATTCTGTCTGCATGATGCAGCAATGTGAAGTGCTTTCATACAGGCACTTTCATAAAGGCATTTTCCTTTATTGATTCTTTTTATTCACCACTCACCACTCACTGTATTATGTCACACTACCAACAAATATAACCTCTAGAATATAAAAGATCGGAGAACACTTATTTAAAGCAGCTTTAGGGTGCAAGGGTGCTCGCAATTGGTTGATCAGCTTACAAATACTCTTTTTGAGGGCTTATTTTTGCAGCACAACTTGATTTGCACAAATTTTCTAGTCAAGACAAAAACTGAATTGTGTCAGTTCTTGCAATGAAATCTTAACTAATCTGGACCATCAATCTTTGGTTGATTACTCCAAAAATATAACTTAGTAATACACCACTCTATGCAGTGGTGCATAAAGAGTTTACACTATCACCCCCAGTTGGTGATCATCCCAATTAAAAAAATAAAAAAATAAAAAAATAACGGAATAAATAAATAAATAAATAAAAATTTAAATAGACCAATGCAAAGAAATCAATTTGATGTTTTTTTTCTTAAAGAGGCCATATGTTCCTATAACTTCCATCACATTGATTCTAACTTCTATGATGTACACTGTGAATTTATCTCAGAGAGACTGGGTAATCAGACTAATAATCAGATATAATAATCAGATT
Organism: Neoniphon sammara; assembly: GCA_900302535.1. Taxonomy (NCBI): domain Eukaryota; kingdom Metazoa; phylum Chordata; class Actinopteri; order Holocentriformes; family Holocentridae; genus Neoniphon; species Neoniphon sammara. Next base: position 43,838 of record OMKZ01020040.1, on the reverse strand, counting down.
AAATAGGTGGTAAACTATTCTAAAAATGAAAAGGTAGGTAAACTGAGTTTAGGTGAGTTCACCCTCCGCTACATCACTGATTATCTTTACTAATTACATAATAGACCTGTTTGTGCTGTAGTGTAGTGGTTTTCAACCTGGGGTTGGCAAGCCTAGGGGGTCCTGAGATGATTGTCAGAGGTGTCATAAGATGATATAAGGAATGTCTAAATATATATTTATAATATGCAAATTAATCACCAAACTGCATGTCAATGCTTGCAACAGAGGGTCATTAGGGGTATGAGCTCAGTGAAGTCTCAATAATCACAAATACACAAAAACAACTCACAAATGTATGTCATGATTTATAAACACAGAAGTGTGATCACGAATATTTTTCTTATGCACACACAAAAAATATTCACAAATGTATGTCATGATTTATAAACACAGATATGCACTCACAAATATATATATTTTTATGCACACAAATATTTTTCATGTTCACAAATAATTTTCTTATGCACACGCATATTTTTCAGGATTAATGTTAATATCATACATCTGAAACATATGTGAGAACATGACATTTATTTACAGATTTATTTGGATTCGTGTGGACTCCATTGCATTTGTGTGTGGATTTTTGAGACTTCTCTGATGGCTCAAAGTTTCACAAATGGAAATCAAACGGAATCTAATGAGCTAAAATGTCTTTTCTGTAAACGTGTTTTTTTCCGCCAAGTGCCCTGTCAGACTTTTCTGATACATTTTGTTTTCGGTGCCGGAACAGAACTGTGATGCTAATTGCGGTAGCATCGTTAGTAGAGCAGGTTTGCCAACTACCTGGTCGATTAGCTTAAGCTGGTTAATTGGCTAGTTGAGAGCTTAAGAAGCCACGTGTGTTATCTGTTTTACAAGCAAGAAAGTTAAAATATTACTAGAGCTGTACTTACCAAAAGAAAATGGAGCTCTGACTTCTCAGGCGGCCCATAGTCTAACGCACATCAAGCCATATTAATTACAGTCCAATACTGGCATAAAAAGTCACCAAAAGTACCAGGAAGACAAGCTCATGCAGAGGTCCAGTCTATAGCTTGGATTAGCCGAAGTGTCATGGCTAGCAGCCAGCAGCGTTGGCTTCATTTTTCAGCTCCGGGGGTTGCCGCTTCAGCCAGCCCTTGAATCACTCATGCATTCGTCTTGTCTGCGGCTGTGTTTGTCTGGTCCCGGTTAGCACCACAGCACGTAGCCTAGCTTAGCTTAGGCTGGCTGCAGAAAAATGGTGCTGGTACCCATAGGGTTAAACTGAGCTGTACTGTGATTGGCTGGACTGCGAAAACGGATCTGATTGGCTGAACGCATTTGTGAAACTTTGAACGATCAGAGAAGTCTCAAAAATCCACACAAATGCAATGGATTCCACACGAATCCAAATGAATCTGTAAATAAATGTCGTTGTTCTCACTTATGTTTCATATATAATATTAACATTAATCACTAATAAATTGCAACTGTCTTTTAAAATGACATTTTTGGATTTGGGGGGGGGCATTTGTCTCATGAAAAATATTTGTGTGCGTAAGAAAATTATTTGTGAACATGAAAAATGTGTGTGCATAAAAATAGATATATTTGTGAGTGCATATCTGTGTTTATAAATCATGACATACATTTGTGAGTTGTTTTTGTTTATTTGTGATTATTGAGACTTCATTGACCCCATATGAGGGGCCATCAGTTTGTTTTTCAGTGTTGCAAGATCCAGAGTTTGAAAACCACTGCTGTTAAGAAGGACACTCAGTGGCATGTGGTTTTCATTTGGTCTGCCCCTCAAAAAGGATTTCTCTGTCAATGATGCTGAAATGATATTTTAATACTTTTTTTTTTCATAATTCTAAGTAATCCCAGAGTTATACAGTAGAATGCAGTAATCCAAATTGAGAAAATAATAACTACGTTATATACAAGTATTTTGGGGTCATTACAGTCATATTTTTGTACTCAGATTATATAATCCCACTGCTGTGAGAGAGAATAGCAAACACTAGAGAGGAAGTGGGAACTGAGTGACAGGTGTGAGTCATGCCAAGGTGTTGATGGACTGATACTCAGCATCATTATTAATGTTTACACATGCATTATATTCTGAATGCTGTATAAATGAGATTATGTTTTTTGTGAATGCAGTTTGTCTAGAAATGATATGCTGTATCTTACCCCTGTATAGAAAAAAAAGATTGTATATAGATTTATAGATGTGTATATAAATGGCAAGAGGTTAGACAGTTTTGTCCGACTTAATCAGAATTATATAATCCCTTTGTGGCTGATGTAGCTGCTAACATCTCCTCTGTGTCCTCTCTTCCCATCTCCCATCAGAACAATCGCACTGTAAAAAAAAAAAAAAAAAAAAAAATCATCTTAACAACTTTGGACCTTACAATCACAATTTTTCTGAAAGCAAGTGATAACCCTACCAAAAAGCTGAGATGTTTCCACTTGTTTCCAATATAGCAGAATAAGACAAAATAAAATACAACACAAGGGGAAACAACAAAATCCTTCTACTTGAATCTTAGTGGTGTTGAAAGTAGGAGCTAATGTTGTTTTGATCAAGCAAACGTATATGGATTACTGTTTTTTGTTTTTTTTGTTTTTTTAAAAATGGGATGACTAGTTGTATGCAAGTGCTTCATTCTGCACCTGTCTTGCTAAAATAGCTGTAGCGTAGGTGAATGAATCATACACCAACATTAGATGACAGAGGAGCCAGCACACTGATTTGTTGGGGCATCAGAAAGCCTCAAAATGGAAATGAGGATAGAGCAGAGATTGTAAAACAGTCCTTTAGTAGGACACATTGCAAATAGTGATCAAAAAGTGCCAAATGGTACAGAGATTTCTGCAGCGATGATGGCCTGAGAAGCTGAAATGTCTGCTAAAACTATTACACTTTTTGAGCCCTTTGTGGATCGGTTGCCCAAATCAGGTTAGTCAGTTCTTAGTCTCTCAAGCTAGACTATCTCTTCCACAATCTTCAAATGCTCCATAGATGAGTCTGTAATAAAGTCTGTTAAAATTTGAGGAGAGGAACCTATCATCTTCCACCAGAAAAAACATTTCTGCTCAGCAGCTAACTAGCTAGGCTTTGACTAATTTTGGTTCCAGTAGGAGTTATTTATGCGTCTGCACAAGGGATACGGAGTGAGGAAATGACTGGATATCCACCTTAGTTTGCTTCTCATTTTCAGTGCTTCAGAAGTACAGACGGTTCGGTAGAACCATTTGGAAATTGCGGGAGCCAACATATCTGGCTTGAGAGACTAGTTAGTTCATTATCAGACATTTAACTCCTAACACCAAACAGCTCTCATCTCATATTAATACTTGCTCCTTCAATGTTCCGATGTCACTAGTTTGTGTATGCCAGCTAACCTAAAGCCAGCAAAAGTGCAGCAATATAGAGTGGGTCCATTCTTGTTGACTATGTGGTTAATGCTAATTATTATTTATGACTACAGTAACTTTAGCCACAGCAACATTAGATGCTGCACACCTAGCTAGGTGTTTTGCAGTTTTCCCTGAGAGAAGTAAACCACTGTGTGCTAACTGTTTGATGGAGACTTTAAGGTGTTTTGAACAAGTTGAACAGGATTTTGTCTACATACTTGGGATTTCTTTAGATTGTTACAGTGGAGGCAGAATAATGTAGACCAGTCAACTAGCATAAACATTCTTGAATCAAGTTGACATACTGGAACACTGTTGGGGAAAGTTAACCTTTAGAAGTGGTTAGTTACTTCTCTTTGTTACTTGCCCTAAAAAGTAACATTACAAAGTTACTGTTTATTTGTAGGTCTGCTTCAAAATATGATGGCTCTTGTGGCCAGAAATGTCGATAGTTGTTTTAAAATGCAATTCAAGAATATTGCTCTGTCTCTAAAGCAGCAAGCCAATCACATCTTTTAAATGGTTAGTTTACATTTTTTTCAATTTGCAGCATGTTGTCTGCATGCAATGCTATGGGATTATCTATACCAAAAATAAAATAATATAAAGGAAAAAATAAAAGTCCATGTTTAAAAAAATTATCAGGCAGATATATAAGAGTTGAAAAATATATGAAGTTGCTAGTTGGCACAAAAAGTAATCTGAGCACCACAATTAGTAACAATGCATTGAGTGATCTGCCCTATTTCAAGATCATTACTTTCATAAAAATAATCAAACTTTCTCAGACGCAAGTGAAGTTTTGTCACCCTGTTTGCAGATCCCTTTATTTATTTCCAATAAAACAAGATTTGAAGGCTCCATTAAAGACTACATGGCTTGTTAAGATGAAATTTTTTTTTTTTTTTTTGCAGTGAGGTACAGAATAAATGGACAAGCCCCATGAGATACTAGACTGGAACAACCACGTGACCCCTCCAATGTTCCAATGTAACCTCAGTATCTTATCTGCAGTCTCTTCATTCTCTGTTGTATACAGGTTGTTTGAGAGAAATATGGCAATACGCTGTCAAGAGAACGGTGCTGGACTATATAGCAGAGCCACAGCTTCTGCACAACAAACTTCTGTAGTGCATCTACAGTACTTGGCACATAGGGAGGGGGGCATAATCAAATGCTAGCCCCCCTGGCAAATGCTTGACACTGTTTTCCTCAAGTCTGCACACATGCATTTGGAGAAAAGGAATAAAGACTTTAAAACTTGTGCACTGTGGAATTCCCCCTGTACATGCTTGGCAAGGTAGCTGTATTGGTGTTATATAAGTCGAGTCTTCTGTTGTATTCCACAGGGTGCTACCTCAGCAGACATGGACATGGCTTTAGATGTTGTGCGCTTTGTCTGTAAAAAAAAAAAAAAAAAATACAGGTTTCCATAGTGTTGAAATGACTCAGAACATCTTATACCGCCTCTCTCCCTGTGGCCTTGAGCACAATACAGGATTGCAAAAACACAGGTTGTACCAAGAAGATGGCAGAGCACTACTGCCACAGGATTTCTAAAAGGAAATATAATGGCTTGGCTGTAACTGTTTACTCTTCAGGCAGATTAATGTTGGCTATGCAGGTGGGATTTTATTGCTGGGAACAGATGAGAGGATTTCTGCATTTGAATATTGAACTCTCACAACACTATGAAACATTGTCTTAATGCGCTGATTGGAAATCTTAACAATTCAAATCATATTTCCTTTTTGTTCTTGCTTTATAACTTATGCCATACAAAATCACACTGATCAAGACATCAGTGCAGCTATTGTGGAAAAGTACTCTAAAAATAGTCTCTGTGACTGCCAAGTTCACATATGAGGGGCTGTTTGGGACAAAATCCAGACTTTGGCTTGCACATACAACTGCTTTACCTCTCACGTACATGCCTTGGGTGAACCTCTCATTTAAACTACTGAAACCTCTCATATCCCCCACTGAGCCACTCTCACATATATTCTGAAACTGAAAATGTTTACACACACATAAGTAAAACCTTTCACATTAACCACTGAAATACTCGCTCACACACTGCTGAAATAACTTCTCATATCCTTTATTGAAATGCTCACACATACACCATTGAAAACCTACCTCACACATACACTGCTGAAATGTAACCTCTTACATACACTGCTGAAATGTAACCATATACATGGAGTTGGACACCAAGAACCGGTTCCAAATTGGAACCATTTCTATAATTTACGATTCCAAAGGAATCCTTAAGACATGTTATTTTCGATTCTGCTTTCTTGGTTCCTAAACAAATTTCACCTGCACTAGTTTCATTTGCTGGAGTTTTATCACTCCGCCACTCCGACAGTAAAACAATCAACAAATAACTGTAAGAAGAAGCAGGAGGGCAAATCTGCAAGTTATGACATCATAGACGAGAAGCACAGACGGCACTCAAAAGTGTGGCTTCATTTTAATTTGATAATGGACACGGTGGCACGGTGCAACATAATGTGACACAACCAGAGCAGGAATTTCACGGTGGCCACGGCAGCCATCGTAGCCCCTCAGTCTGGCCGTTATGCCTCTTAAAAAGTTACGTGCCCTGCAACCACGGTGGCCTTAATGCCCCGGCCGCCCTATCCTAGCAGATTTTGTTCTGCTCTGTGCACATGATAGATATTATTAGATCTTTTTTCTTTACTTTCGGTTTCTACAAGTTATCCGCCGCACATTTTGGCTGATTATATTTTAATTGGCTGAACACCTGCACTTGGTCAGCCAGTAAGCCGGTACAGTCTGGTACTCCGTACAACTAAAACAAGAGGGGAATGCTGCCTGCTAAAAATCCACAGTAGCCTACCCACTGTGAACGTATGTAACTATGATCGCATTTTCAGAAAACACATCTGCTGATGTTAGGTCAACACAGTCAACAGTTAGGCTGCTTAAATTGCTCATCCCGGGTTCAGTGTGTTTGTGTCCAGCACAGATCTGCTGTGGGCTTTTAATCTATTCTGGAGAGAATGGACTTCTTACACTGCTGAAATGTAAACTTCTTACATAGAGTACTGAAATTTTAACTCTTGCATACACCACTGACAATCTATAGGTTTTCAATGGCGCATGTGAATTTGGATTTCAGTAGTGTATGTGAGACTGTACATTTCCAGTTGTGTTTCAGAGGTTAAAGGTGAGATACAAGATTTGGTGAGATTCAGGATTTTTTTGCCCCCATCTAGTGTTTTTGAGGAGCACTGCATTCTAGAACTGCTCCAAGCAAAGGGGTTGCCAGGTTTTCTCATTGTAAGTGCATTTGTGAAGAGCTGTGGTCCAGGTCAAATGAAGTGAGAAGAGACAGATCCAACAGTCAAGCGATGAATCTTTTGTGGTGAGTAATGAATTCATAAATACATTTCAACATGTAGCCATGCATTATCTATAAAGATTCAGGTTGTTTTATGTGGCTGTGTTTCAAAATTCACGTAACGTTATCTATGACAAAACAGCTGGCTACCAAGCTAGCATTAGCTAGCCAGCTATACATCTGGCCATAGAGCAAGTTTGTAAGATGTGTAGTGATTATGCAGGGCATAAAACGGAGCTGGAACCATAGCACATCTTGAATGCTAATATTCAAGCCATGGATTTGCTTGAAGTTTTTGTATCAAATTATCTGAAACAATATACAATTCTCAATTATGTAAAATTCTGGACTAAATAATACAGAGTCCACAAAGTGCCACTTTGAGGAGGATGTGTTGTAGTGAAGGGTAAAATATGACAGTTTGGGGCCACAGCAGCACAGAGACCATCAGCCACCAAGCCACAGCCACAATGGGGAACACCTGTACAGAACACAGTATGAGAAATGGCAGAAGTATGACAACATCCAGCTGGACTGGGAATGGCTGAAATCACCAGAGGAAGGATCTGGTAGAGCAACTGGGAAAAAGAGAGTGGAGAGAAAGGAATCAGGAACATTTTGTGACAAGGATCTCATATTCTCCAGGTTGACTATCTTACTACTTGACCATGCCAATAAAGCCATGTCAGATAAATTACAATATGTTGAGGTGATCAGTTTCTCCTTGAATTCATTTTGTGGGGAACAAAACAGAGCAAGTGGAATTACAGTTTACCTCTGGGATGTGCCTGTCATTTACTCTGTAAACCCGGACCTGATTGAAATAAAGAAACATAATTGTTATTCTTCATATTTCAAGAATAATTAGAAGGTATCTTGTAGTTTCAGGAAATGACAAAGTACAAGATGTCATAATTGATAAATATTTATTTTGCACCGGAAATCTACTCTTTGTACCTACCTAGACCTCTCCTGATTTGCATTCGCAGAAGCTTCTCCTTTGGTGGTGATGGAATGGGCAAGGCCAAGTCTCCTCAGGTCATCTGGTCGCAGAGGCTTTTGGAGAGGCAGCTCTGAGTCTGCAGCCAGTCTCTTGCAGAGAATGTGGGGCTGAAGAGGGAATGTAGTCATAAATTTTGCTGACTTTTACTGCGTAGACACTCCACCACTTTGTATTCTTATTAAAGAGACCACATTTGCCATCTAATAATCAAATTACACATTACAAGAAATGTGTAACTCAAAGGTTGCGCCTACAGTGGTTTAGTTATCTGAAACTTACATTGGCTTGCTGTCAGCTGTGTAGACATGGCCTTAGTGTCTGGTTGAGAATCTATGTGTTATGTAAATCAATGCAGATAGATAGCTAGAAAAATTTTGTAATTTTTTCACTGGTCTGGTGAAAGTGAAGCGGTGATGCTGGACATGGCAGGGGCTGCAGTCAAGTGGCACTTCTTCACACCTGCGAGGTGTTAAGGTCGGTGAGCCATTCTGATGAAACATAACATTATCATCATGAAAATATAATACACACATTTGCAGCTAGCAACACTTGCTGTTCAAAACTAAAGGAGGATGATGGGCTATGTCCATTACTCTTACTGCCTTGTGCCCTGAAAGTGACCTCATTTTTGATTGAAAATGAGTCACTGCCATATTTTACAGTAAAGACATGCTCTATATTGAGGGCAGATATCTTGTGTCTATTATTTTATTTATTGGCAGAAAATAGGAGTGTGTCAGCAGTAACTGTAAAAAGGACCAGAAAAACCATGGCAAAAACCAAAAACTTCAGTGACTAATGAACGAGACAACTGAGCAGCATATGTTCTGTGCTGTTAACTAATATTTACATTGCACATTACCAATAAATATTGCTTGACTGCTGCCAGAGGGTTTTGCTTGATGGCTGTTACACAGTATATTGGGAGCGATAAATATGCAGAGCATCGCTAAAGTGTATCGTGTCTGGATGCAGTTTTGCTGGTGTCAGACTTACAGTATAACCATAGACTGTAAAAAAATATGGACGCAGTGAGTGTGATGTCACCCATTAGGTTCTGCGCGGCCATTTTGAAACTCGAAAATTGCTTTTGATCGGCGCCATATTGCAACCAACCTTTGAGTTTGAGGTGGGAGTCTGTGCAGTAGAGTAAAAAGGGAGGAGCGGGAGGGACCTGAGTGGAACCCATAGCCGAAGGAAGGACAGTCTACTTTGAATATTGACATTCACGGAGCACTAATACTGACCGACTCACCTGCAGGCTGCATAATAGTGAATGGCATATCGAGCCAAAACTTAACAGTAACTGCTACTGCAGTGTTATCGTAAGCTAACACTAGCCAACTCATATCGGTCCATGTCACAGACCAAATTTAGGTTAGTGGGCGCACTGTTACAAAGAATGACTTACCAAGGGTCATGACGATCCATGGTCATTTTCAACTTGTTCTTTCTTGTTTAACAGCGGTGGACAAACAGCGAGAGAGTGCATTACCACTGTCAATTTCGGTTTCAGTCCTGTGTATTTACACTGTTCCACGCCCCCTTTATCAGCAATGGATAGGCGACCTGTTAGTCACTATCCCCCAAATCTCTGTGTCATATCTTCTTAGTTTCACAATAATTTTATGAATCACCATATGGCCACACATTAAAATAAGTAAAATTAGACACTGACACCAAAAACTGTATTTGAAAAAATTACTGCCTTCATAATTTTATTGAGAAATTCGCCCTGGCAACATACACAATGAATGTATTTGGGTGGGGCTAAGTCTTTTTGCAATCAGCCTTAGCGGGCAGTAGTAGTGGAACTGCAGCAAAAGTTACTTCCTGGTTGGCTTCAATATGGCGGCCAGTTTCTGCCCATTTGAGTATAACACAGTAACGTTAGCTAGGCTAGAGGCTGCCGACTAACATAACAGCCCCTCGGTGGCTTATTTTGTTTACAAAAGTCAGCTAGGAAGTTCCAGGATTGACATGATCATGTGTTTTATTTTTAAAAAATTCTTCACTTTCATTAAAATGTTGTATCTATCACCTTTAAATTTCAGCAGTGTGTGTTAGAGGCTAAATTTAAGCAGTGTATGTAAGAGGTTACATTTCAGTACTGTATGTAAGATGCTAACATTTCAGCAGTGTATGTAAGAGGTTTACATTTCAGTGCTGTATGTAAGAGGTTACATTTCAGCAGTGTGTGTGAGGTAGGTTTTCAATGGTGTGTGTGTGAGCATTTCAATAAAGCATATGTGTGAGAGAGTATTTCAGTGGTTAATGTGAAAGGTTTTACTGATGTGTGTGTGTCAACATTTTCAGTTTTAGTAGTATATGTGAGAGTGGTTCAGTAGGGAATGTGAAAGGTTTTCAGTACAGTGTGTGTTTCAGTAGTTTAAATGAGAGGTAAAGCAGCTGTATGTGCAAGCCAAAGTGTGGATTTTGTCCCAAACGGCCCCTCATATATTCACATGGTTCAAGGCTCTCACAGTAGATGAGCTTCATTGGCCACATTTTAAACAGCTTTCATCACATTATGTGGCAAAGGCTCTCTCCAGTGGCCTCATATGGTATTACTGCATCAGTTTTTCAATGTCCTGTGATACTGTCATTGCAAATATTTTAATCTTTATTTAAGCAAGTTAGTCATATAGATTGAGAATGTTTCTTTTCAAGGGAGCCAAATAAGCAGCATCAAGACAAACTAAAAATTTTCATAAAACAATTAACTCATAAGCAAAACTACAATCAAATATAAATATACAATACAATTATGGCATGCTGTAGCAAAGATAAATCCTTGTAGCTCCTGACTGATTGCTTCATTCAGTTTCAACTCATTGAAAGACAGAAAGTAGAGTGATATAAAACTCAGTGACAAAGTTTAAGTTAAATGGAAGCCACTTTATTAGTTTAACATACATAATTGCAGCAAGTACTGTTCATGGATGTTCACATAAAATCATAGACTTCTGATTAACAGTGATATCTCTCTTCATATACAGTGGGTTGCTAGTTACAAAGAAACACTACAACGATAACCAATAACAATGTGTGCTCGCATGACAACATTATGGTCAAACATAGGGAACTGGAAGGAAACTGAATCTCTACAGGAAAAAAAAACATTTATAAGCATGGAGACAGTGCACCTGGACAGAGAAAAACAATTACATTGATGAACATCTTTCAAATCATCAATCCCCTGGCATTATTGATATACTACAGATGAATTTGCTGTCAGTTAATGGCTTCACACTTTCCAAAGTCAGACATATGACTGCAAACATTTATACAGAATGGCATAATTCCTATGTAAACTGCTAAATAGTTATATGCTGGTATCCATTTTCACCAATTATACAAGACCATGCTCCAACAGAATACAGGAAAATGTCCGACCATTTTCACTGATATGGGAGAGATTACAATAAAAGTCATGAGAAATATTGGTTAAATCCATACATATCAAATTGGTGAAATCAGTAAGTCTTTTCAGTGAGGAATGAAATATCAAAGATGACAAAAAGCCCATTTTGTTCCTTAATAACTCTGAAGAACTGAAGTGATAGACCTAGAATGTGATGTGTACATTCGCCCTCAGCAAAACATTCTTCAGTTTTAGCCCACAGTCTCATCCAATCATCTAATCTAATTCACATGCATTATCTTTTGAAAGGAAAGGAAATAATCCTGAGAAAGTCCCCATCTACCCCAACACAATACGGTCAACCTTCAACACAAATGCAATCCCCGTTCTTCCAATAAAGTTTAATAGACTTAGCAAGAGGACATCTACACACTCATAAGATTCAACACATGGTAGCTCAAAACACAATTTGGTTCATGATTTAACTTGCTGACTGAAACGTATATAACATTAAGACTATAAGTGGGATATGAGTGATATACATGTTATTTGCAGTCATGCAGAGGGAAGGAGAACAATAGTCATGGCTTGGGCTGTGTATACTGTGCTGTATACCTGCTATAGGAGCGATGACAGAGAGCACTACAGAAGGTTCTTAGCTTGCCTGGTCTTGTTTCTCCAAGTCTTTGAGGGCTTTTAGAAGGCGTACTGGGGTGAAGATGTCAGTTGATCCTGAAACACAGAATGACAAGAGAAAATCATTAAGAGTGCCTTCAGACAGATGTTTTTTTTTTTTTTTTACTGTCCATTAAGGTGCTGCTTTCAATTCATTTCAGTGATACCATGAGCCTTACAACTCCACTCCCCTCGCCTCAAAAAAAAAAAAAAAAAAAAAAAAAAAAAAAATTTTGTGC
>OMKZ01020040.1:21521-31732 GCA_900302535.1 Neoniphon sammara | reverse complement strand
CCCCAAAAAAAAAAAAAAAAAAAAAAAAAAGAAAATATTTACATTTTTGCATGGTGCATTCAGGGCACCTTACGGATCATTTGTCATCCTGTCCAGTCAACTTGGATTTGGTTACAACAGAGGTCAGTACAGACAGAGCTGGTGTGTATCTTATCATGCTATTACAGCAACACTTAAGCTAAGCCCTTAAATGACAATGGCATCTGGCTTTGTTATGACAGCAAGTGACAAAATCTCTCCTTGTATTTTAGATAACAAGAAAGACAGCACATGCAGCCACAGGATAGCAGAGAGGGAAGCTAAACTGATAAGAAGATGAAATGTTAGCATATGTTAGATAATATATCCTCATTTCAAAGCAAGGTACGTGCTTGTAACTGGTACTACATATCAGATCATATCTGGTCCTACCTTTAAAAGCATGCGACCAAGAAGTCTGAACACACTCTACTGTTTTTAACATTTGAGAAAAAACCTCCATCCGAACAGTACTCCCTAATCCATGTAATTACAGGATAATAATCTGTGACAACTCCACCAAGTTTTAGCAATACCATCCTGTTCGTCACATGATGAGAATACACCAAAATGATTCCTGGCAGATCAGATTGGAGATGGTGTACAGCTAAAGATCAGTGTGTAGTGGATTAATACGTGCTAAAGTATTAGCTCCATGCTAAAGTGTTAGCATGGAGCACTGGAACCAACGATCTACTGGGGACACAAATGATTTTGGTGTCTATGTTCTCACTAAACGTCACTTAACAGCTGATCAAAAGAACAATATCCCTAAAACTTAATGGACTTTAAAGAAAACAGACCTCACATGTAATTTGCAACACGATGTAAAAATAATTTTGGTAAAGATCAAATGCAGTGTTGTTGTTTACTTACAATGCCTTACATAAGTTAAAATACAAATTCATATTTAATATACTGGAGTAAGGCCATTGTCAACACACAGATAACAATACAATGACAGCAAAATGCATTCCACAAAGGTACAAGTATGATAGTCAGTGGTCAGTGGTAGAGTTATAGCAGAGACGTTCTATACTCTAAACATCTCTGGTTATAGTGACATGTCTCAGTGCAGGTAAGTGACTGAATGCAGCAGAAAAAGGCCAAAGACACAATAGAGCTGAACTACCGCAGAAAATAAAAAGACAGAAAAACAGCACAACAGCAAAACAGTACTAGTTTGGAGAAATAAATCACAAAGATGTTCTCAAGGGGGGGAATGAAATACAACACAGCAACACGGGCCAGACAGAAAAATACATGAAGAGAAGAGATGGTATTTTGGATGGTATTCTGGATGGTATTTTACTGGGAAACCCACCAACTGAAAAAAATCATACCATCAGAGATCATAATCAAAATTGAAAGATCAAAGATTGCTGCTGTCATGTGAAAACCTCATATCTCCAATTTTGATGATTTGAGAAAATTCCAGTGTCTTGGCCTTTAAGAAATGCTATCAAAACTCTAGTAGATGATCTCAAAAATGCAATGTTTTCATTAAGTCCTGTATAGATGTTTGAAAAATGTGGCTTTCATCTGACAGAAACGACAATTTTATTTTTAAGGCAAGACCATGTCTCCATTTAGTTCAGGGTGTTCTAGTAAAACGATGAGAATGTAGACACCAAAATAATTCATGTGTCCCCGGTAGATGACAAGCTTCAGTGCTCCATATACAACAAGTTTGCATACATTATTTTGTAGGCTCCTGCTAACTCTTAAGCATATACTATTTTGAGTCATGGCAGGCCATTAGTATTATCCAAACTACTAGCAATAAAATCTTTCAGTGTTTTTATTATATAGCCTGCATATTGATACATTTTGAAAATGAAATATTATTAACTTAGTAGGGTTGGGCACCGAGTAATTTACGGTTCCAAAGGAATCCTTAAGACATGTTATTTTTGATTCTGCTTTTCGGGTTCCTAAACAAATTTCACCTGCACTAGTTTCATTTGCCGGAGTTTTATCACTCCGCCACTCTGACAGTAAAACAATCAACGAATAACCGGAAGAAGGAGCATGTGGGCATATCTGCAAGTTATGACATTATGGACGAGAAGAACAGACGGCACTCAAAAGTCTGGCTTCATTTCAATTTGATAAAGGACGCGGTGGCACAATGCAACAAAATGTGACACAACCAGGGCAGGAATTTCACAGCGTAGGCCCTCAGTCTGGCCGTTATGCCCCTTAAAAAGTTACACATAATAATAATTATTATTATTATTATAAGGTATGATGATGATGATAATGATGACCTTGGTGCCCTGGCATCTGGCCTTTGTGCCTTCAAAAAACTGACAGTACCAAAGGCCAAGTAGTCTTGTCCCTAAAATGATGAAATTCCAGGCCTGGACACAACTATTACTTGCAAGGGAGGATGTACTACCAACATGGCAAAACATCTTCGCAATGTGCATGGTATTCAAATCACCGACTGCACCATCTTTAACAAGTTACCAGCCAGCTACAGCCAGCAGCTCCTCGTAGACCTTGTCGCAAACACAATCCGATAAATGAAAATTAAAAAATGTTTAGCCTACTAATTTCTAAAAACTGTGTGTCAACTCAACTGTACATTAAAGTAAATGTATTATTTCACAGTTGAACAATCATCTGTGAAATAAGCTGTCCTGTTTTGACCCTGCCGTTTAAGGAATCGAAATCGAGAATCGTTAAGAACTAGAATTGATAAGGGGAATCGAAATTGGAATCAGAATCGTACAAATCCAAACGATGCCCAACCTTATAACTCAGTATAGCTGAAGCTTGCCAGTTTTTTCCCCAAACTATATTATACTATATATTCATGCGCTGTGCAGTAATTTCTAGCAGCACACATCCTAACGGGGACACATGTATGATTTTGATTATGATTTTCTATACTCTTCACCAATCAGTGGGTCAGTTGATCGACAGGACAATCTACATGTAAGACACAATGAAACACAATGAATAGGACATCAATTGCACAACACAGGGTAATGGTTGGAGAGACTGTCCCAGGTTTGATCTTCACAATATCAAATGTATCCTTTCAACAGTTCTGTCAAAGTGTCCTTGAGCGAGACTTTGAACCCTCACCTGCTCACTTGCTGTAAGTTACTCTGGATAAGAATGTCAGCTAAAATGCATAAATTATAAATATAAATGCAGGGTGATCAATCAAAGGTAGGACAGTGGATAGGCAGGTTCACATGGGTGACCAAGGGGAATCACAAATCACAACATGACTTGTGTATTTACGGGTGGCTTCACTCTGCAGGCGGCTCCTCGGTGCCCTCAGGTGGGGTGTTGGGGTCCAGGAAGTCTGGGTGCTGTAGTTCCTTTAGGTACTTGATTGGGGTGAGTGTGTGAGTGGAACCTAGAGAGGAACAAAGCCTGAAAACTCATCTCTGACTGCATCCTAGAGAGTTCTGGCCGAAAGCTTGTTCAATATGCAGTTATTTTTTTTCCCTGAAAAATATATTGGTGGCATCAAACACACAAAAAGATGCTCCAAAAAGAGATATGCACCACTTGAAAAACTTGGCCACAGCTTTCAAAATAAGTAATAGAAATAGACTTCATTACATTAAAATTATATTTCATTTTACAAGTCTTTAGATTTGGATTATTATTAGTAGTGGTGTTATTTGTTTATTTATTTTTTTATTTGTCTCGGAGGAAAAATGTTGTTGAAAAGCTAAAGATTAAAGCTAAATATTATGATAATTCCTATTACATAGCCTACTGCTATTTAATAGTTATGACCCTTTTTTCCATAGAGCTCTAAGCAGAGCTACAAAATAATTGACACGATGAATAAAATAAATATATAAATCCAGTCTGTAAATACCTTTACAGACTGGATCCTCTAAATATTCAAACATTTAATGGT
This sequence comes from Neoniphon sammara, assembly GCA_900302535.1. NCBI lineage: Eukaryota > Metazoa > Chordata > Actinopteri > Holocentriformes > Holocentridae > Neoniphon > Neoniphon sammara. The sequence continues at coordinate 27,822 of OMKZ01020040.1, read as the reverse complement.
ATGATTTTTTTTTTTCACAGTATAGATTCTTCAAATACAAAAACCAAAAATTCCGCCAACTAAGTCTTTTCTGAGAAAGTCAATATGAGTATTGTCTTAAATGAAATTTGAACTGGCATTGTATTTTGCTGACTCAGCTGTTCTTTTCCCCTTCCTGTCACTGTCCCTGTATCCGATACTGCATCCATTCCCTCCGAGTCGCTACAACATATCAGCTCTTCCGACAGAATGTGATTAATGCCATTACAGAGAAAGCAAACCCTCGCAAGCTGCTGAATCAGCTGCAGAGGAAACATAAATATAAGATTCCCACCGATCTCCGCTCCGTTTGAACACATCAGCAAGATCCAAACGTCAGGCAGGATTTATCCAGCTTTTATTGCTTAATACTGTGATACTGTCAATTCATGCTGATGAAAAAAGCTGTAAAATAGATTGTCAAACCTCTTTACATTGGATGTCATGAATTCTAGTCCAGGGGAGAAATACTGATACAGAAAACTCTGTTATGTTAGACAGTTAAGAATTTAAAACTAGGGTTAGACAGATATATCAGTTTGCTGAAGGCCAAGATCTGGGGTCAATATTGGGCTTTTGCTACAAACTAGATACTAATGAAGTTTCGTCAACATCTGATGTAATGGATATGATGCAGTTTGATCAATTAAATATCTACTGAATAACTAAACTAAGAATTGATCAAACAGTCTTTGGTATGAGTATTAGTGTTATCCTGGGCTTCAGTTACGAGTGCCATGGTCTAAATGTTTCAGAGGCTTCTGGTTTAGGGGGGAAACACTGAAAAAAAAGGGGGCATGAAAATGGTCAAATTTAAATGCATCATAATTGGTATATGTGCACAAATTATGGGTAAGAGCACCTTCAGTCCAAAAATAGTGGTATCAAAATGAGTCATAAATTACTAATGCTAGCAGTTGTGATAGTATTTTACTGTGTTTCAGTAGAGAGTTGTAGTGTCCAATGAAAGCCTAAGTGCTGTTACAAAAGGTTTTCCACCCTGACAAGAATAAAATAAAATACTTATAATTATTTGACAGGAGGATATTCACATTAAGAGTTAATGATTATCAGCACAAAATATTAAGTATCAGCAACTTCAATCCACAAGTAGTCTCTCAAGCAAAATAAGGTGGACATCCTGTCATTTCCTCACTTCCGTATCTCCTGTGCAGACGTGTAAATAACTCCTACTGGAGACCAAATTAGTCCAAGCCTAGCTAGCTAGCTGCTGAGCAGAAATGGGGATTCAAAAATATATTGTTGATCCAGCTCTTTTGTAACTTTGCAAAATTCATTTCGTGAAAAGTGAGGTTCCTTCTCACCACAGAGCCATCTTTCACGTCTTCCGATATCTTCTTTCACTGGTTTCATCGACGTATGATCCATGCTAGCTAGCTGTCTTGGTTGTTTCCAAGGGGAATATATTTTCAGAACATTGTGTCATGATTTGTCGAATACTCCTCCAGTATGAAGAGTTTTTCCAGTGGAAGATGACAGCTTCCTCTCTTCAAATTTTAACGGGCTGCATTACAGACTTATCTATGGAGCATTTGAAGATTGTGAAAGAGACAGTCTAGCTTGAGAGACTAATCCACGAGTATCATTGCTGGCCTTCAAAAATCCATATCATTTTAACTTTAGTAAAACTATTGTATGTTCACTCACCAATAAGGGCTTCCCACTTGCCGTTGGCTTGGGTGACCTCATAGACGCAACGCATTTCACTGTACGTCATGCCTCCGATGATGAAGACAATGATCCTGGGCCCTGTCTTCATCTCTGTGGGACCCTTGTTCTTATGCCAGTTGCCATAGCGAGCGCTGCGGGATGAGAGAGGTGGAATTCAATGAGTATTTCACTGCTACATGTAGAAAGTGATTTAACTAAAAGTATTGAAATCTTGCTTTTCTTTAGTGAAATGAGATTGTGTAGAGTGCTGTCTGGAATGTTCTTGAAACAAATAATACCATGAGATGTGACTCTAGTCGCAAGAATATTTTACCACTGAAAATGCAAGCAATACAAAGAATGAAAAGTTGATGTGAAGCTGATAGTGTGTGTGTCCACTCTGCTAGCGCTTCATTTTAATTTTTGACTGTAAATCACATTGTAAGCCATCACCTGAAGTAAAGTGCTACCTTTAGCTTAGGTACAGTATCTTAAAGTGACTTCTTACCTGGATGGAGCACTGGATTTAGAGGACACTTGTCGCTGGGAAATGTACGGGTACTGCTTTGGGTCAAGTTTGTCCTCAATGGCATCCTGATGAAAGGCAAAATGGATGCTGTAACAGGTTGCATGAATACCAAACTTCCTCAAGTTCAATTTCCAGTTCGCAAACAAAATACCATCTAGACCTAAGGAGTTATTCAAGAAGTGGGCCTGTGACCATACCCTACGTACATTTAACCTCACTTTATTCTCAATAATTTCCTTTTTCAAAGTGTTTTACAGCACGTGAACTATTCTGACAATGGGATGACATAATTCCACTCCAATGCTGGAATTTTCTAGAAGCAGTGGTCAGTACTGTAGCGTACGAACCCAGGAACATAAGAAAATGTGGATTATTTCAGAAACTTTATGATATTAATCTACATTTTCACCTGTGTGTGTGTTAGAGCACACACACACAATAGCCTTTCACCTCAAGGCATAAAAGATGTCAAGAAGAACATTGAACAGAACTAAGAAAGCCAGGATATTTCACCACCCACGAAAGAAGAGTGGACAGTTTTAAAATTAACGACTTTGTTTTTCTTCTAGAGAGACTGCACCAGCCTGGAGTTCACTTATCCTGCACAGATGAACTAATGAATACACACACACACACACACACACACGAACTAATGAGCCTGTATACTTGTCTGAACTGATTTCAATATTTTGATTTTTGGTGCTGTTCTCCCTCCCTGTCAGAGGGTGGTGCTGTGCCCTCTGTTGGGGTCTATTTTTCATTGTGTCCAATTACAGGCGGCTGGGGATTGGTCGAGAGACAGATAGTGCCGACTTTAAAAAATGACAGCTGACCAATGCCTCTCCCCCTTCTACTTCTCTCTGCTTCCAACCTGACCGCGTGTATGCTTTTTGTGATCGCCGAATTAGCGATTTTGTTTATTGACTACCAATTATTGCCTTAGCGTTGACTGGATTTGATGATTGTTGTAAATATTATAAATAGTCTTTGAAAGCAGTCCTGGTAGCTGTAGGGGTGAGAATCCCTTTTTGTTCGATTGCTTTTCTCCTGTTTATGTTAGGGAGTCAGGTAAGTGAACTTTGTTTTGTTGTTTTGTTTTGTATTTTGTTTTGTTTATGGTGTTTGATGATAGGTAAGTTAAATTGAATAATAAGTGATTTTGTTTGTTATTTTGGCTGTGCTCTCCCTGACGTCTTTCGCTGCCTGTTGTTGAATAAATCAGCTTATTTATTGGACTGCAACCGTTGTGGCACTTTTGCGGCAATTTTGTGTTGCTCAGGTTTCCCCTAGGCCGGGCATAACAAATAAACTTTAGGACTCAATTGAACATTATTAAAAAGCCTCAGATGGATGGTTAAAATGGATATTAACTGCAGTGAATCTAAGCACTCTGACTACTTTGGGAAAACATAGGCCAGGAGAGTTAGTTCACCAACTACTATTTTGTAAAGCAAAGCATCTGACCCAGCAGCTGCTCCAGCGGACAACAGCAGAGGACTGCGGTTGTACTGGACAATATCCAGACCACGATAATAGCAGTTGAATAGTACCTCCATGATATCCTTGATGAGTGGAGTCCACCGGGAGAGCTGATAGGTCTGCTCGCTGACTCTCTCCTTACGCTCAGGCTTCTTGGCCTTCTTGGGGGCGCCCTGTGGAGAGCAAGAGCTGACGAATCACTCATGCTTTTTCAGTTCACGTCAATACATACTTTTTTTTTCCAAAGTGTCATTTGTGTCTGCTCCAGTTAGTCAGTCTCATACTCAGACTTGAATATTATTTGTCTTCAAACAAGTGAAAAGTCTGGACTGAGATAAGTCTGTGAATTTGTAATGCACTTCCATTTGTTTCAGGATTGAAAACAAGTATCATTATTTCAATCATTAGTTTTTGCAGTTCAAGTGTCTTGTCAATATATATTGTTACTAAGAAGTGCTGCGCTTTAAACTAGTTCATGGAATTATATGTTTTTTTAAGGCCAATACCAATATCCAATATCTTCCCACCCATAATGGCCAATGGTTCATATTGATAAGAAGTTTTGTAAAAATTAGAATATAAATACAGATAAACAGGTTCAGCCTGATAATTAACCATGTTGATAATTTGACAGCTGTATTAATGACACACTTAAACAAACAAAAAAAGGTCACAAAAATAGAAAATTTCACAATTAGACAAATATCGAAGGTCATTTAATGCTTTTGAATTATTTTGAGAGTTTTTCAGAATCTTTAGGACATGAGGACGTCCAGCCAATAGAGACAGGTCTGTGATCAGACATTCAGACTGGCTAAGCAGGCCCTGGGTCAGGGTGGCTCACCTCAGACACAATGGGAACGCCCATGTGGGCCATGTTGGAAATGATGTCACTGTCCTCTGGTGGGATGTTGGCATGCTGAAGGAGCTTACACAGGTTCTCCTCGCTCACACCTGACACATGCACATACACACACACACAAACAAATACAAATACAAACACACACAAATACATGCAGCACATACATTATATTCAAGCTACATGCAACCAACAGTAGTGGATACATACACACACGCATGCAGGTTTGCACATTCACACAGACAATACAATGCATGCAGCTGAAGATGGACACAATCTCTGCCACTGTTATAGGATAATTTCACTTATTTCCATTTCACCTGGATTTACTTCAAGAATTGTCTTGAGACAAGTGACATATAGTAATCTTGAAATAAGTGGGATTACCTAAGGTGTTAAAAGAGGTTGTTGGTGATTCAAAACAAACTTGAAACAGGTTAAACTGAAATTGAAATTTAAAGTGAAATTATCTCACTAAATAGGCATTTTTTCATTTATTTACTCAACACCTGTACTCAATCCTTTCCATAATTCCCAATAATGCTCTACAAGCCATTAGTGAGAGAGATGTGTCTCACCATTCTTAAGGAAGATGTAGAGCAGAATGATGCGGATCTTGTCAAACACAGTGACGCTGGCGTCCAGAAGAATGGGCACAATGGCCCTCATGGGGTCCTTGATCTTTTCTCCCTCTGCATCTGTGCCCATCGCCAGATCCTAGGGACAATGTAGGCAGAGGCACAGAAGAAGAGGAAAAATAAAAATAAATGTTCACCTAGCCAAATCCAAAACCAAGTTTCCTCAAACTTCCATTTTACCAATTTATAGAATTTAATGTGACTATCCCTTGTGCTCTTTTAGGACAGCATCTGTGTAGAAACCTATCTTGGCTGTTAGAAGAAAGGTGGTGTGAGCGGATACGTGATTTGGATTATCAAGTGGGCATGTTCCATCACAGACATTTTTTTGAATTACACCTCCTGCACCTCCAGAAGAGAACCCAAAACAATAAAGTTGGTTTTCTTTGGTCTGAACCATAGTTTAAAAGTTTACTTTTTTCATTTGTACCTCGGCTGACAGAGTTGGACGGGGTTATGTTTTCACCCCGTTCTGTTTGTCTGTTTGTTTGTCAGCAGAAAATCTCTAAAAAGTCATGAAGACATTTGCATGTAACTTTGTGGAAGTCATGGACCAAGGAGGAACTGATTAACTTTTCACACTGACTGCCCAAAGTGTGGCGTGGCTTCACATAAAAGCGCACGTAATTTCCAAACAGGTTCACGCAACACCATGAAACTTTGTGGAAAGGTTGGTCATAAAGCAAAGAAGAACTGATCAGCTTTTCATACCGATTGGCCAAAGGGGGTGTGGCGGTGGGCGTGATTAACTTTTGGTGAATATCCAACATGTGGAACTGGCATATCTTGACAACTGCACAGTGTTGGTGTAGGTATGTGCTTTTTTAGTTGTATTTGGTTTGTTTAGGTTCACACTGCCCAATTACAACTCAACCAGAGCTTGTAAATACAAGTCATAAATGCTTCAATTTCTGATACATTTTATATCACCAACTTGTCCTTTCAGGGTTAAAAAAAACAAACAAAAAAAAAAAAAAAAAAAAAAAAAAAAAAAAACAAAAAACACTGGGGCACACTGACAATGAACTGACAAAGTGCAATGGGAAACAACAGGTATTTATACACAGAACTTATTAGCAGAACAAGACACACCTGGAGGCGGGGGGG
>OMKZ01020040.1:6055-19333 GCA_900302535.1 Neoniphon sammara | reverse complement strand
AAAGGAAGACCACCATCACATCTGCTCTAGCACCAAAATGTCAAATTTGATATCTCACAAACTATTGGGCAGATTGCCCTGAAATTTGATGAACACATCCATGCTTCCCAGATAATGAACCCTGTCAACTTTGGTGACCCTATGACCTTTGCTTAAGTGCCACCTTCATGCCAAAATAAACCCCATTCCCCCACTACTTGCATTCCCCCGACATGCACCAAGCCAGTGGGACATCAGCTGGCTTGACAAGGCCCTGCTTGTCTATATATACAGTTCAAAAATCAGTCATTTTACATTTACCTGACCCAAGTAGTGTATGTTGCGGAATTTTAAATCACATCTGATACAGACCAGAAATTTTTCAGGCTCTCTCTAAGCACTGCATCGGAAACTGGCCAATAGTAAAAAGCATCTGTATCAAACCTATGCAAGGATATGAATGTGAATTAACTATTAATTCAGTGTTCAGATTTATCCATGGTAGTACCTTGGTTAACATCAGAACCATCTCTCCATCTAAAATAAGAAGATGTTTACACCAGTAATTTTACCTTCAACAAAGAAACAGTACTTCTAGGCTACTTGATATTTTGTCTCTCTTCCCACCTGTGTGACAGTGTGAAGGACAGCTGAGTAAAGTAACACAGTAATTGAGTTTGAAACCAGAGCTCCGTGTCCTTTACCTTTTCTCCAGTGTTCATCTTTTTGCTGGCGGAGAATTCTTTCAGAGAGCGAGTCACAGCCCTGCGCAAAGGAATGAAACAGGGACAGGAGAGAGAGAGACAAAAAATGAGAAAAAAAAAAGAAGGAAAAAGCAACTTGTCGAAAAGTGGGCAGGTTTACAATGAGCTGTCAGAGTTTTGTGAGAGGACAGAGGTGCATGGTGGAATATTGATGTTCCTCCTCTGTATGTGTATGTGTGTGGGCGCGTGTGTGTCAGACTGTCGAAGTCACTCACGTCGACACCTCAGCGATGTGTTTGTGCCTCAGAGTGAGCCACAAGTCATCATCCTCGTCCAACAACACCTCCTTCATCCTCACCTCCCCCATCCCACTTGTTTCAAACCTGACCGTGAGGGCGAGAGAGGTTATGAGAGAGAGGAGTTTCATTCTAAACTGAAATTTCCAACGTTTAAAAATGCGACGTCTTCCCTCACAATTACTGAGATTAACATTCATTATTATTATTATTAGCATTACTTGCTATCTTGGCTCCTTAATTTACAAATTTACAACATTTAGAGCAATCACCTTTATTTTAAAATGAGAACCATCAAAATTCTATGATCATACCTGGACAGCAACATTTTTTTATTACTCTCTCACAGCATTATATACGATACGTGTCTCCAGGAACAAAAACAACTTTTAACAAGTAATTTCTCTTAAGTTTATTTGCACAAGAGATGTGTGTGTGTGTGTGTGTGTGTTTGTCTGCCCTGCAATGGACTGATGACCTGTCCAGGGTCACAGTCCTGTGGCCCTAACCAGGATGAGCAGCTTTGAAAATGACTGAATGAACGAATGACTGACACATTTTGTACAGAGGTTAGCAGTAGTTGGCAGTGTTCTGTGTTCCAGCTTGCAGGCTTGCCTGGCCTGGTCTTGTTTTGATCCAGTGAAGTGGTGACATGCTTTTAGGATACAAACTGAGGAGGCAGGTGTCAGCAACCCATTCTAAAGTGTCTTGAAGATCTTCAGCATCATTAGATTCTCGGATAAAAGACCTCTCCAAACCAAACTCCCAGGCTGAATTTCACTCCCAGTACGCCCCTGCCACCAAATACGTGTATGTATCTGGCCACTGGATATTGGGTGACTTACTAACGTTTTCCACCCACTCGGTAACACGCATCTGGAAGTTGGTCAAAGTGAATTTTTTCGGGTAGTTTTCACAGTCTTTCGTGATTAATCCCTTTGCATAGCCTGACAAACTATTACACGCCGCCATTCTTCCATTGCCGAAATGCGCGGCCATCTTAACCTACGTCATCACTGTTTAGAAACAGTAAAAGGGTCTATAGAGAGGAGTGTGTTATGTGTTAACAAGACCTATCAAATTCAGTCAACTTTAGACTGTTAGACAAAATAAACAGTGCATTTTCACCAAAAACCTTGACTGTTTCTGTAAGCCTCAGCTCAGCTAAAACAAAATCATACAATTTATTAATCAACACTTCACTGTACAGAGCAGCTGTTCTCTTGGCAAAGACAGAGAAACAGCATCAAACGAGACTGACACATGAGCAAAACCAAGGATGTAACACATAAGACCTAATATGCCGTCACAGATTTGTTTTGCCAGACACTGATCAGTACTGTTATAATTAATCACTTGGGCATTTAGCTGATACTCTTATCCATAGTGACTCAAAAGAGTGAGCAAATAACGTTCACTGTCTTGCTCAAGGACACTTAGACATCCATCCACAAAGTCATTTCACGCAGAGTCTTAAAATTCTGTTTTTCTTAAAACAAATGAAAAATGCTGTCAATGGCAGTGTGATGTTGTTTCCAATGCAGATCAACTTTGAAATTGTTTTTTTAAATCAAGTGTTGTTTTCTCAATAATACCTGTGCATTGGTCTGCCTTACTTTTCCTTGTTTCAGGATATTGACAATGGTTTTGAGGCCATAAATCCTAAGAAAATTAAAACCACTGGAATCAAAGAGAAGGAAATATCTTGGCTGACTTGCAAAACCTTCACTTGTAATAAAAAAAAAAATTAAAATATGAAGTTATATGACTTTCAATGGGGATTGAACCTGGACTTTCTGATTTTGAGATATCTTAAACCACTGGGGCTGGAATAAAATTTAGAAGCAAAACTGAATGACAGTCAGGATAAAAGAAAAGCAACATAATAAAAGAACGGTATTATTGAAGTGACAGGTGCGCTCTAAGCTCATAGTGACTCATGAACACTGTCAGAAGTGTTTACTGGTAGACGTCGTTCTCGATGCCCAGCAGGTCGTAGCCCATGGCCTGCAGGGTGAGTTCGTGCAGGAGAGGTGACACGGGATCAAACCCACGATCCAGGATCAGCAACTGCGAGCGAGACTTGTCTGGACCCTGGACACATACACAACAGACATCAAAACACTGTTGATGCTGTCAAAATACTTCTGTGCTTTATGTTGTAGTCTCTATATAAATAATTTTAAAAAAAATAAAGATATTAGCTTGGGGTCGTTACTTGAGATTCAGTATATCTAAGGGCGTTTTCACACTTGCAGTTCTTTTGCCTTGGTCTGAAATGGGGACCAATTTGTTACAATGATGCGATTGCCTTGAGCGGAGCAAAATTTGTGATAAATCCAAACGTCCTCCCACAAAAAATGACTCCACAGGCCATTTGTTCCTACCCTGTAATACGACCAAATTAGTGCCCCTACCGGCGGTAAGAGACGTAGCAGAAAGAGCAACACAGGTTGTGTAGGGAGGAGGTCAGGGTGGTGGACGGGTTGACAAAACACAGAAGTTTCACACGGGACGCCCGTGTTTGAGTCCCAAATGAAGCAAGACCGATGTTTGTTTCTGAGTTTCTAGATTTCGTGTTCGTTAGAACTTCGTTAAACTTAGCCAAATAGTTCTGGTGCCTAAATGTAAACAAACTGCAACCATTTTGAGAGCTGGCTGTGTGCGTAGCCCGTGTGTGTCGTATTCTTTGAATCGTATTAGAGGGTTGCAACAATTGAGGTCGTATGGGTAGCATTTCATGTTAGCTTAGCATAAAGACTAGCTCCATGTCCCTACCTCTCCCATGGTGGGGTCATCAGCCTTGTAGCCATCCAGCTTCTCCTGAAGCATCTGGGCCAGAGTGGCACAGTCTTTGTACTCCCTGGGCCAAGATACAGATGTACAGGAACACACAAAGTCAAATGATTAGCTCTGGCATCCTGAAGATGATGCAGCAGTAATGTTTTTCAAAAAAGCAATGTGGCAAGCATACTGCATTCAATGTACAAACAAATACATACACACATACAAACATGAGCTTGAAAAGAGGTTTATTACGATTTAGTACAAAATGCCTGGTGGTTCTATGTGGAAGTCATGACTCAAACAACTCAAAGGAAAAAAAGATAAGCAGCCAGATAGATGTTTCTTGTTTGGTTTCTCTGAACATTCATGATGTGTGCATGGATGTAATTTGGAAGAAAGCAGAAAATAGAAATGGCGCAGCACATGAAGGTGCTGGCGGAATAAGAAATTGTTCATGTTAATTTCTTTGAAATTCAATCTATAATTATGTAGAGAGTTCATCCACTCTGTCCAATCCAATAATTCTCTCTTTTGTCCATCTGAGTCCGCCTGATCTGTGGATTGACCACTACCTACCTGATCACTACCTTCCACCATCGTGCCAGAAAGACTGAAAGCTTTAGCATCCAAATCTGACCCCATGGAGACCAGTGTAAAAGGCAGCATAGAGGCAGCCAGTGTTTCCAGTGATGATCTCATTTGTCTCATTTGCAATTATACTAATGCCTCTATATCATAATTTAATGATATAAAATACTACACAGTGCACTTTCAAAAACCAGATTGAGAAAAAAAAAATTGCTTTTTTAAAAATGAACACTGACTAATTTCATTCATTCATTTCGTTCTGCCTTCACAGAGGAAAGAAGGATGACACCAAGCCACAAAGTGTAAAAATGGACAGTTAACTCTCTCACCCTCTGTATCGGACCCCTGGATACTCTTTCAGCGTGGCACAGAGGGTGGCCATCTGCTCAGCACAACGCTCCAACATGTTGTTTTTCACATCAGCCTTGAAGGGGCTGTAGAAGTCCTGAAAGGCATCCACTTTATCCAGGGAGAAGACCTGGACAGGTGAGACAGTTTGGGGTTCAGTCTCATCTTTATTCCTCTTCTGACCGTTTCATTTTAATTTCATTCCATTTTGCTTTCATCATTATTATTATTATTATTACTACTTATTATTATTAGTAGCAGTAGTAGTAATGTCCTGGGAAATATTTAGTGTCCCATGATGATGGAAACCTTTAGGGGAAACATTATATGGGTATGAAAATGGTCAAATTTAAATATAATGATTAGAAAATTATTATTATTATCATATTATTAGTAGTATTATTGTTAAGCTTCCAGCAGCTTCGATTCAAGAATTTCTGTACTGGTGACTGGTTGAACCCTAATACAGTGCACACAAACATATTTATGGACCCATCTGTTGTTGACTCCATCACATGACAACAATCCCTCTGTTTTCTCTTGTCACACATCCCATCTCGACTCCCATTGGCTGTGGGACAGCAGCGTCCCTCTGGTCAGCCAATGAGGCAAGAGATTAGGGGAAGGCGGGCCGTCTGAGCTGGCGTGGCGCCTCCCTCCCCTTCGGGATTAAAACTAGAGGACAACAGCAGAGGATTGGAGACTAAAGCTGATCTGGAACATTCCAACAGGAACACAAAACATGGTCGGCCCGCTCCTCTTCATTACTCTTCATCACTCGACCTTCCCTCACTCCTAATGGGCTTTCGCCCCGTTGCCTCATCAAAACTGCGTTTGAGCGATGAGCTATTCTCCCACAAGTAGCTATGCACATACAAACACACACACACATGCTTGTAACATTCAGCAACATCAAAGCAAAATGACTACATCTTAATATTCTTCAATGTTTACTGTTCCTGATGGCAGCTTGACATCAGTAGTGAAATGATGGTTTTTACCTCTTACTTCATATTCTGGGTCCATTTAATGTAAAGTTAAACCTGAATCTAAATCCTCTACATGTGCATACATGTGTCAATATCTTTCAAAATAAATAAATAAAGGAATAAATAAATACATAAATAAAAACAGACCACGGAATATTATGACAAAAAACAAGAAAACTATCGCTCAAGTAATGGTATGTCTTTAATCAAATGCTTCAGTAAGCAAAATGAACAAGAGAATATTGAAAATGAAAAATAAAAAGATGAGACATACTTTCGAACAATATATATATTGTTTTTAAAAAAAGAGCTAGAGAATAACCTCTTTCATATCAGAGAGGATATCTGATTTTCAAAAAAAGGCAGATATTGCCGTGACATATTGGTAAATTGATTCACTGCTTATTAAGTTTGCAGCAATTCTGGTTATTTTCAACCTGGTCCTTTTTTTCCTAGTTGTTGCCATTGTGCCAATCAATTGTGACCCAAACTTGGTAAATGACTTTAGAGCTACAGTACGTACCGCTCATACTCTCTACTGGCTGTCAGTCTGGAGGGGGCCAAAGAGTTCACACTGGTTTAAATAACATATCTAATACCGCAATATATAATAAACTATAGAGAAGAACCCTGAGGTGGACAATGCCGGCTGGCTGAGATTCAGTTTTTAATAAGACCAATCTCAGCAAATTGCTGTTGGTCTAACCCTCATCCACTGCCTTACCTGAGATTCATAGGGCAGAAAGGCGACGTGGATCTCAGTCAAGGCCTTCATGGCTTTGGAGGCGCGGGATTTGGTCAGCAGGCCGAACAATGTGTCTGGGATTGCTGTGGGAGGAGGGGACATACAGAGCTAGCTGATCACAACTCTGTCAAAGTCGCTGAACATTTTGTGGCAGGAAATTTTTGCTTGTTTGTTTGTCTGTTTCGTAGGCATATTACCACCACTCGCCAACATAAAACTGTAAGCAAAGGATAAATGGAGGGATCAAGCTGCTATTCGGAACCTTTTTCCTCATTGCTTATTTCTGGTCTGAACACCCATTCAGCTGCCCCTTTGAAAGCAATTATTTACTCTAAGCTTGTAGCACTGGCACCTCACTACTAACATAAAAGTGGGTTTGTGCGTATCAAAGCAGGGCAAGAAAATGTTATAGGATAGGCTGCACATGTCCGTTCCATTTTGGAATCGATTTACTCACTGTCGGTGAAGAAGACATGCGCTGCTCGGTACCTCGGAGCCTGCGGGTCTCTGAAGTCGTCGATCAGACCCTCCACAGACTGGGACACAGAACAGAACAATATATTATCTAATGAACCGATGTGAAAGGGAATAGGATTTTGGACTGAATAACAGCCTAATTTATCCCAATGGTTCAAAATGGTGCCAGTTAAAAGAAACTGCAACTCTGAGTGATAATCTACTCCACTGTATCAAGTGAAAGGGGCAATAGGTAAGGTTCTTTCTTTCCCACTATAAGACCTGCAGTGAGCTGATAATGTTGTCGATCAATACAAATGACTATACAGTCTGTGTCTATGCTCTGCTGAAAACATCTCATCCTATGGAGGTGGCTTTTCACTTACTCAACTGCACTTGCATTTTATACGCTCAATGGAGGGTGGTGTTACAAGTGAGCAACTGGCATTACATGATATATTAACTAGGAAGGCTAGAAAGTCTTGTTCTGAAGTAAAAACTCACAACATAAGAAGCATGCAGAAGAATCAAAAGCCGGATCATAACATGTGACCTAGGCAACACGTTCTCATTCCCAACTCGTCAAAAACAGCAGCTTGCTCAGTGGCCCGACACTTGAGACTATGATGCTCTAGGTATCCATGTAGAGTCATGTAGTGTCAACACTGATGCTCTGGGTCTTCCATTGACTCTACGTGTCACTGTGACGTCACTCACAGACAAAAGACACAACGGTCACAGTTTGGTTATATTTAGGCAACAAAACAACTTGGTTAAGGTTAGGAAAACGGTCTCGCGTCACATGGGAATCAAAGTCTCCCAGTCTCCAAAGTGAAAGCGCTATCTTGTACGCCCTCCATCCACCTCAACCACCTCCTTAAATGGACTTTTTTTCTGTTTGCAATACATCACGTCAATGCAGTCATCAGGAAAAAGAGTTCCTTTTTCGTCAGTATCAGATGCCAAAGGGCGTGACATTTCCTTGGTATTTGACGCCCTAGGAATGAGAACGGGCTGAATCTAGGCCTACATGTTTGGTTACAATGCCTAATCATCTAAGATTCAAAATTTCATGTGTCATTTATTAAGACAAAATTGATGTCTTTATTTTGTCTTTGAAACATGGCTATTGTATGTGTTTGAGCCAGCAAGTGTGTGTGTTTGTTATAGTGTTCTGATAACAAGGCAAAAGTAGTCTCTCAAACCAGACTATTTCTTCCAAAATCTTTGAATGCTCCATATAAGTCTGTAATTCAGCCCATTAAAATATGAGGAGAGGAAGCTGTCATCTTCCTCCAGAAAAAGTCTTCATACCGGAAGAGTATTCAACCAATCACAACACACGTTCACGAAAATGTATTCCCCTTGGAAACATAACAAAGACAGCCAGCTAGCATGGATGATATGCAGTAGTAGGCAGACAGGCATTATCAAATTCAGCACTGAACACATGCACTGAAGGTCTTTTAGATTTGTCATGGAATTAATTTCCCAAAGAGTTCCATAAGAGAATCAAAAATATCTTGCTGAATTTCCATTTCTGCTCAGCAGCTCGTTAGCTAGGCTTCGACTAATTTGGTTTCCAGTGGGAGTTATTTATGTGCCTGCACAGGGGATATGGAAGTGTGGAAATGACCGGATATCCACCTTATTTTGCTACTCATTTTCAGCGCTTCCGAAGTACAGACTGTTAGGCTGAAGCATTTGGAACACCTGGCTTGACATCACTGATTGGGGTTGAAGTTGGCAACATGTTTGAAAGATTCACAGAGAGCAGTGCAAAAATGATTTTGTCCAAGAGGGGGAAGCAGGACTTTATTCAAAAAGTGCTGAAAATAAATACAGGATTAATTCTATTCACTATATTACATGCCATATAAGGTATGCTGTTTGTAGCTTGGAAAAAAAGTGATTCAGTGCTGCTTTGGTCTTAAAGCTGGAACATAGTCTACACAAGGAACGCATACGCCAATGCAGAGGATGACGCAAGTTCCTCGCGTTCGTGCGTACCAAAATGTGCAGCCCAAAATTTGTAAGGCGACGCAAACGTCTGCTGCAATGCCACGCGTTTCAGGTAGAGGCACTAAATGACAATTGCTAGTAAAGAGCAACTACCAATGAAGAAGAAGATATCTTCTTATGTTCCTGTGTAAACCAGTGGCTACGGAGGCACATTACGAATATTTACATTACAATATTTTTTGCAAAATTTTTTGGCGGTGACAGAGCATCATGTACATCATACGTTCCACCACCGTAGCCCCTCCCCAATACAACATCACCAGTGTTTCAGCCCTCCTGAACCTGTTGTATCGGTTTACTTTTTTAAATAAAATACTGAAATATAGCATCAGGTAATATTTATTTAAAATAAATAAATAAATTGAAATCATTCAAGTGCTGGAGAAAAGTGCAAAGTGAGGGTCTTACCCACGTACCATGACACAAGTCATTTGCTGAAGTGAATGTGTAATCATGAATATACATTATGAGTATCACCTGCATCGCCTACCTCATCTGAGGGTGTTATCAGGTAGATGGCCTCCATGCTGGGCAGAGGCTCGCGCCGCTTGTTTATGTCTTCTACAACTGGGGAGCACGGGAAAAAAACAATGACAGTCAGTCACTGTGCATGACTAGAGGAAAGAGCTCCTGCAGCTGGTTTGTAGGAAGGCCACTGCACTCAGAACACCTCTGTTCATGCCCAAATCTCCACTCGGAGGAATGGAAGTGCCCTTAAGTGACGGAAAATATTTCAACATTTTCATTGCAAGAGATGCTACTGAAAGCCAGAGGCCCAAAATCATTCTTTCAATCAAATATCAAATCCACTATTGAAACGTAATTACTTGGGACAGTTGCTAAGGTGTGAAATAATGGCAGTCGCTCTGTGAGTCTTATTGGTAGGTAATGGGGCTTAAACAATTGCTGAAATTATCAAAGATTTATCAAGAGAGGAGACTGCTCTGAATGGAGTATATGGGTCAACACTGTAGGCCATTACAAGCTGAGAACTGAAAAAAAAAATGCACTGAATATGAGCTGCACTTAGAAAAGTTACTATATACTGATCACTGAAATTGTGGTAAAATTAAAAATTGTGCTATTGTGACATATTCTGTGGCTGAATGGGAAAAGAGCTGGTTGGCCTGATTCTGAGATGAAAAAAAAAATCCTGTGTATTTGCAGGCATGGATTGAATGCACAAAGTAGCAGTTTTTCTCAAAATATGTGGTCAGTGTTATTTAAATATTTAACTCAAATTTTGTGGTTTTTGGAATATATTGACTGCAAGGGTGCTCATTTGCACAGCAGGGAGCATAAAATTTATTTTCTTGTATGATAATCCTTGCACTCCAGTTCTTGGGTGATTTGTTAAAAATTTTGATCAACTGACAGCCCGACATAAGCAAAAATGTGATTTCTGCTGCAGTTTAAGGTCAAGTTCAAGTGCAAACTTACATAGTCAAGTATAAGAACAGAAAATTTGGTTTGCACTGGTTTAGCAGGTTTCGCAATAAAAACATAAAATGACAAAACCATAGCAAAAACAGAAAAAAATGCACATTACAAAACAAACATAAATTATCCTGGCATAAATGCATATCAATCAATCAATCAGTTATTCTGTACTATTATACTATTCAGTAATAATACTACTTCATATAAGATTTAGGACTGTTGAATTTGGAATGCTTTATTTGTGTCTTACTATTTGTGTCTTATCTGTGTCTGGAGTCTTGTGGTTACGTAACATTTTTATTTTTGCTCTAATATGTGGACGATTAACTCTCTTTGAACTGAACTGAACTGAACTGAACTGAACTGAGCTGAGCTGAGCTGAGCTGGATCGTCGTACTCACTGGTGATTCCCTCCGACATGATGTCTGTCATCTTGCAGCAGGAGGAGATCATTCTCATGCTCAGTTTGTCCACCACCAGCACCTAGGAAAACAGTCAAAATGGATCTCTGTCATGAGGACCACTATAGAAATACATCTCTGATTTCAGCTGTTTTATTTGTCCTACATGTGTTTTCAAAGGCAGTGAATCATGTCAAATCATAACAAGAAACAACACTCAGGTCACTAGAAAATGATGTGAAACTCTTCTCAGTCAGGCAGGTAATGGTCATAAAACATATTACAAGACCTTCTGTGCATCAGGAATGCACACGCGCGCACACACACACACACACACACACACACACACACACACACACACACACCACCATGGTCATTAAGAACAGCCAATAAAAAAAAACAAAAAAAAACAGCACCATACCTTCCATTTTCCCTTTTCTCTTGCCTTCTTTATGACATTATTCATTATCTCTGTGGGAAAAAAATACAGGTCAGCCAAAATATCAATACAAAACCTTTAGACACTACAATCTCACATGTAACAAGTTCATTTCCGACACTGAGGATCACAACTGATTTATTGAACAGTCTACGAGCAGGAGACAGCATGTGTGAAGACTGTGATTTGGTTTGATTTGGATCAAAAAGGGATTCAACCTATAGCGAATTTCATGAAAGCTTTTCATTTACTGTTCAAGCTATAGAGTTTCCATTTAATCTTTCATGGGAAAGATCCTCTGGAGCACAGGAAGTGATGCATTTTATGTTTGAAATAAAGAGGAAGAAGAACTGGGTAGTTAGCATGAGCAGTAGTAGCCACCATGGCTGAACAAGAAAAGAAAAGAGCACCACCCATAGAAAAACTGTTCTGCTGACACTGTTTGATTGAAAGGTATTGAAAGGCAATGAGCACTTAAGATGGAGACAAAATGAAAGCTCAAGGAATTTGAAGGAATACTCCAACATTTTAGGCAAAATACCCAGACTGAGACAAGATGTTTGATACCATTTTCACCTCTGTATGTCCACTGGTTTGGTTCCTATGGGTAGCATTTCATGTTAGCTTAGCATAAAGACTTTAAGTCTATAGGAGTCATTAGCCTAGCTCTCTGAACGTGTCTTACTTACACAATGTATCATGTGTGTTACACAGTAATAAAACACGTGTCTTGGAATTAAAAAAAACCCACTATAAATAAACCTAACTTCTCCTAAAACAACCTTTTTTTTTTTAAAAACAAAATTCCAAGATGTGTACTTCAAATACATGATACATTGTGTAAATAAGACAGCTTCAGAGTTGCTGTAAGGTTTATTTGTGCACTTGGAGGTAGGCTAATGACTCCTGTAGACTTCAAATCTTAATGCTAAGCTAACATGAAATGCTACCCATAGGAACTGAACCAGTGGACATACAGAGGTGAAAATGGTATCGAACGTCTTGTCTCAGTCTGGGTAAGTCGGAAAAAGGGTATTTTGCCCAAAACATTGGAGTATTCCTTCCTTTAAGCTTTAAGAATTTCCACTTTAAATATTCGGGAACTGGATCTCATTTTCCCCACAATTAATGTCTATTAATAAAGTCAACTGAGTCTCATATTCAGTCTTTAAATCATTATTTTCTTAGAAAAGTGAAACATTTGAAGAGTATGGTGAGAATTCAGTTCAACTAGTGCAGTTTCTCATGTTTCAGGGCTTTACTAGAAGCGGGTGTCAGCACCTTGAAACAAGGCAGACTGAGGCCAATCATTTTCCTAGAATCAGAATCCTAAAATGACATTATCTCACCCCAGAAAGAAAAACAAGATTTAAAGACTTGATACTAGACCAACTAACTTGGATTGAGCTTTCATTCAGCAAAGAAAAGGTACAGAAGACGATTCATGGTGGAACAGGTAATAAACACCGGGATCAGTATGGGTGCTACTGTCACTGTTAGTACCCAGCCCAGATGCAAAGCTCCATCTGACAGTACTTATATTTACAAAAATAAAAAATTGAATTGAATTGAATCAGCCTGTGACACACAACTCATGACATCCTGACTATACAAATCCTTTTCCTCTAGAGAGGCAGAGCATGATGCAGGCATGCAGCAATATACATGGACGGCAAGCCAGAGAGAGAGAGAGAGAGAAGAAGAAGAGGGAGAGAGAGAGTGACATAGACAGGTAACAGATAGATGAAACTTGAATGGCTTCTTGAAGGGAAACTGGGTCACTGCAGCAGCCAAATAACAACATGAAAACGGAGTAAACAAAAGTATTAACATCATGCAACTTACAACTTCAACATGTCCTTAGAAATGTTAAGAATGATAAGAGCATTTGGATATAATAGCAGTAAAGCATAGTGTGGCAAAGAAAAAATGAATGAGAATGTATATATGAAAATATGCCAAAATTTGAAATATATGCAAGGCAAGGCACTTTTATTTATCTAACGCGTTTCATACACAGAGGCAATTCAAAGTGCTTTACAGTAGAATAAAAATATAGCAGCAATGCAAAGTGCTTTGCAGAA
>OMKZ01020033.1:12444-29520 GCA_900302535.1 Neoniphon sammara | reverse complement strand
TTTTTTTGAGGGGTTGGGGGGGTATTGTACTGTGTAGGGTATTAAAAATTCATTGAGCTAATATTTTGCTCAGGTCTGCTACATAGCTTAAAGGTCAAACACCTCGGGAAAAATGAATGCTTGGTCTTGTTTAATCCTGCATATGATTTTGTGAGGCTATTTTTTCATTTAGTGATTATGTGCTGCTACTTACTATTGAGTTGTATTGATTGATTGTTTTATTTTGGTGTTTTTTTTTCCTCATCCCAGGATGCAAATTCCCTTAGGGGTATATAAAGGAAACATTTTGAAAAGCAGTTTTCACACTCCACATACTTATCTCGGGATTAACACTAGCCCTAGGTTGAGAGTTGGCCATAAGGAAATTTAGTGCATTTTTCCCCCTTTAATAGTAAAATGGGAAAGTAAAGTTAAGTAAATCTAAAGCGTTGAATATTCTAGAATAAAGTGTAGAATATTCTTTTAACCCTGTAGAGTCTGGGATGGCTATATTGTTGGGAAATGCTAGAAACCTTAGCTATCCCATAGTTAGGTCCAGTTAGCTAAGGGTTAAAGGTTCATGAATGCAATAAATCCTGAGGTTAGGACAGTGTGAAGATAACAGACATAGAGAGATATGCAGGACAGGAGAATCAATGAATAAATAACTATCTGACTTGTCATAAGTCAAAACAACCCAACAAGGGCTTTCAACTGATGAAAATTGTGCTATTAAATAGTTGAATGTTTGTCTTTTCCGCATTGAAAACAGAATTAAAAAGCAATTACACTCTGCTTGTAAATCAATAAAAATGTAGAGGTGGATCTCTCTCTGCCCCAAGAGGCTTTCAAATGGCACAAAATGCAGACATAACAAAAGATTACTGACAGTACAGTCCCAAAGCCGATGTGCTCTGAAAGAATCAAGTTGTTAAAAAACAGATCATGTTTCTTTTGCACAGAACCACAGAACCAATAACACATAGTATAAAACAACGATACTTTGAGTTTTGTCAGGTTACCTCTGAGTCAAACTTGAAACGATTCCTCATGGTATCTAATACTCACACTCAAGAAGCATGAGTGCCCTGTAAGCTGCAGTGGTAGCCAGAAACAAAACAAATCAATAAATTCAGCATATACTGTGCAACTGTTACATTTGGTGAAAACCTTAACTGAAAATGCATTTCGGCATGTACGTCTTAACATCCTTGCAATATTTTATTATCACAGTGCTCCATGTCTTACCTGGAGTATGAATAGGCTTCATTATCACCTGAACTGAAGTAAGAATCATGTTTTAAAGCCCTTGTATAATGACCCCGTCTCCATCTCTATTTTAGTTAACCTGAAAAGGGCCATCCCAAAATAATGATATGATATATGCCTGCCTCAATGAGTCAGTCTCAGCCAAAATGAGGCTCATTTGTGCAGAGTAGACAGGATCAGAGCGGATGAAGCAGACATGTTGATATTAGTTGGCAGGAATCGGTTCATAATGACATCTTTGCCCCCATAAACCAATGACAGGCCTGAAAGGAATTCTGCAAGCAAATTATTGACAAGGTCACTGCAGGAGAATTATGAAAATTCAACAGTCCAGTAGTAATGAGATTTTTTATCGTCACATTCAAGACTAGTGTTGTGTGCGTAGATTTAATCAATTACACAAAACTGCATTCAACCTTGTTCTGCGCTGCGATGTGTCTGTCAGTTTTGTATGCTGTGTACAGTATTTAACTATTCATTCATGCTGTAAAAAAAATTAAAGCAATTTCTGCCTGTCCATATCATGTGCCAGCAAAATTGTATTCTATGGTACAAAATGATTGCCTTGCCAATACACAACTGCACTGCCTGAAGTCAAGGCTAAGGACTTTAGCCATTTCAGCAGTTAAATAATAATTACGTCTCTCTGTTGTCCTAGTTGGAAAATTAATCAGTAAGTAAATTGGATGCTTGCGAATAAACTAGAGTGCTGCATATGACATTTCTATGTCTGCTAACTTGTGATATTTTGACAGAAGTGCATAAAGGAGGACTGTGTGTCTCACCTTTCTTTATGACATTTTCAAAAGGTGAGCAGAGAAATACCAACCTCCCATCTGAAAACTGCAAAGACAACCAGTGAGTTCACAGTCTGCATATCAAGAAAATTACAGGAGGGATAACGGTAAAGAGGGACAGACACACAAGCAGAGAGGAACTCTTTATCATCAAAAACCATGTTCACTTTGACTGTTGATAGCCATTTAGAGGTGAAGTGAGAGGAAATGAGATGCTTTCTGCCCCATTCTGCCAGCAATATCACAGGGTAAGCGCTGGCAGTGAACATCAAGTCAGACAGCAAATTCTCTGGGAAAAATGTACTTTGAGCTAAACAAGACCATATCACTAAAATATCGATCATCATATGCCACTCCAAAGTCTTCTCACTAAGAGCTTGGACTGATTTGCTACTTGCTTTGCACCCGTTCTCTCTCTCTTCACTAGTTCTCCCTCCTACCCTCTCTCCCTTTCACCATTTTTCATTCCCATTCTTTTTCCCATTCTATGCCTCCCATGGTCTCCCTCTATTCTTCAGTCAACAATTTTCTGCAGCTCTCTCTCCCACTTTCTCCAAGCTTCTCTCTCTCTCTCTGTCTTTCTTTGTTCACTTCCCCTTCCCTTATCCACCCCGCCCCATCTTCCACTTCTACACCTTTCCCCTTGCCCCGCCATCTCTCTCTTCCCCGATCATTCTGACAACCACAAAACTAAACCGATGCAGTATCAAAGCCTCAGGTGTCCCCCAGGGGATTCTGTTGGAGACCACAGACAAATGTCAATGAAGCCCCGTGTCTTTTGAGGACAGGTGAGTTCTGTCTGCTGATCAGCAAGGGTGAGCTTTATCCCGTAACCAGATTCTCCTGTTGGAGCAAACTATCTCCATATCTTCCTCTGTGGCCCTGCCCTTCTGTCTAGGCCAAGATGAACTGAGCATAAATAAATGGCACATGATCAATCATTCAGTCTCCTCTCTGACAGCTTGTGTCAAGTGGCGCAGTGCATCACCACAAAAAGTTTTTTTATTTCTTGCAATGTTTTTTTTTTTATTGCCTTCTGTTTGTTTGTTGGTGTGTCTGTCACTCTTCCCCTTTCTCAAGCTTCCACCAGGTTTAAAGTCATGCCTAAGCTCTGTAGTGCACATCAAATCCCCCAAATAACATGGAAAATCTGTGTAAGAGAGGCGATCAAGTGACACTATCCTCTTGCTTAACAATTATCATAGAGGTGCCCTTTTGCAAGGCATTTAGCGTTCCAGTGGAGCTGCTCAGTGACCATCAGCAGAACATATTGGCTGCACTGTGCTGCCAGATGCCAATGCGTGTTACTGTATGAGGTTATTCTTCAGGGAACATATATTGCAAGGGGAAAACCACTAAACATCAACTTCACGCTGTCCTTTGGTAGGGTTTCTGTAAGTAATGGACCTGACGTTTTTAGGATGACTTTATCTTCCCCTTATCTCAACATATTAGCATTGTTTTGGTAGCAGCAACAGGCTACTAATGCTGGCAATGGGCCACATTAAACCACAGGTGTCACATTATGCTCTGTAGTTAACAACATGACCATTCAGTGAGCTAAACTTAATATACAGGACCAAGATTCTGGGAATTTCCTTTTAAGAATTGCGACAGAATTCATAAAATGAGTGCCATACCTGGGAAACTGCAGGAAACCTCGGTTTAATTGAGGAGGAAATGAAATTGTGAACCCAGAATTGTTTTCAGTGACAGCGGCACCAGCACAGACGGCTCAGAGCTGCTGCTGCCGCTACTGTGTGCATGTGTGTGTGTGTGTGTGTGTGTGTGTGTGTGTGGTGTCTGTGCATGAGCATGTGAGTGTGTATGTTTCTGCCTACACTTACACGGTAGACAAAGTCAGATTGCAGGTAAAGACAAGTCTCATCTGCAGGTAATTACGCCACACGTATGTGAGACTGCCCACACACACACGCGCGCGCACACACACGCGCGCGCACACACACACAGACACGCACACGCACACACCTCAAAGTATACGGTGCAGCTGAAGACAAGTCTGTTTAGTGATGATGGATGTTATACAGGCAGGGAGGCCGTTCCTCTACTCAGGGTCATCTGTCTTTTCATTCTCATGAGCTGATAGCCCTATTCTCTCTCTCTCTCTCTCTCTCTCACTCTCTCTATTTGTTTTTTTTTTCAAACTCACAGTCTCACACACACAGAAGTACACACACACTGCACTCCTGAACAGGTTACACATACGTGAGTGTATGCACAGCGTAG
This sequence comes from Neoniphon sammara, assembly GCA_900302535.1. Lineage (NCBI taxonomy): Eukaryota > Metazoa > Chordata > Actinopteri > Holocentriformes > Holocentridae > Neoniphon > Neoniphon sammara. The sequence goes on along the minus strand of OMKZ01020033.1, from coordinate 25,228 downwards.
GAGTCTGTAAGTCAATCAATTAGAAGTCTACACAGGTGGATGAAGTTCTTTCAACATATAAAAATGTGATGTGATGTTACACCACCTAGTGGCCGAAACCAGCACTGCGTGACATTTAAAAATCTGAGCTAATACCTGGATTATAACACAATTAAATGTTTTAACAGAGCTCTTCAACAATCACTTCAAAGTACACAAAATAAAGAAACAGAAACAAGAAGTAAAAATGAACAGTGGATAGGACGCCCCCCCCCTCTTTCCCCCCTTTGTCTTTTTATTCGCCCTCTGCTCCCTTTCTCCTCACAGCACATTTTCTCCTCTATTCTGTTCTTCTATCCTTTCTCTCTTCTTTATTTCCTATCTTTTTCCTATCTCCTTCACTCTTCTCCCTTCTTACCTCCTCTCTTTTCCACTTTCCTCCTCTCATTTTAATATATATATTTTCATCTATTGTCCTTCTCTCCCTCCCTGTACTTCCTCTCTGCTCTCTATCCCCCCACTCACCCCTCTCCTCTCTGGAGCCATTTCTCAACAGCAGCATTAGAAGTGATCCATTTCACCAACCTGAAAAAGCCAATTATCTGCCTTTTTATGACTTTCATTATTTTACCACTCACACAGCGTATTATTACTGGGCCGTTGGCTCCTAGCACTGACACATTCTCACACACACACAAATACACACATACACACCCGCATACACCTCTGCACAAACAAATAAACAAAACAGATGGTGATGCAGACACACACACACACCCTCACCGCACATATTCAGATGTTTGGGTTTATATGTCTCTCATTCAGTGAATGTGCAAAGTGACAAATAATTGCTGCTAGTCAGATGAATTATGTGTGATTGAAGAGCATTAGCTATTGCAGTGAAGAGGGCCAAGCTGTAACCTTGTCAATCAGCACAGTGAATACTGCATTGTCTCAGCATTAATAACTGTAAAGGCCACTTTAACACTGAGATACAATGAGGAAGACAGTCAGTTCTCTATGCCAACTTTTCACTCATGAAATTTTTACTGACAACAAGAGACACATATTTTATGAGGACAATCCATTGTGTGTGTGTGTGTGTTAGAGTACTTGTGTGAGTGCTTGTGTCTGTATATCTGTGTGTTTACTTAGGTTTGTGTATAAAGCTTAACTGGGGTCCAAATGTTGAAGCCTAACCTGACTTTTGACTGAAGATTTTATGACTGAATCCAGCCCGAACCTGAAAGATAATGGCTTTTTCTTAGCCAGAGTGAAGCACGAAATAAGCATTAATTAATTTGTCCACCAGATAATGACTTCACACTGAACAACATCCACCCCCACACACACACCCTCACCCTCCAATAATCCTATAGGCGCTGATATGGTTTGAGAGATGAGAGGAGTTTCATTCCCAGAGAGACAGGAATTATAAGAAATCAAGAGGACAATTATCACAAAATAGGCTACTGTCTATAACAAATAAATCTAGAGTGCCATAGCCCATTATAGATCACAGGTTACAATATAAAATATCAAATGGGCCAACGGCTGTTGAAAGCCTGGATTACAAACCAAAGCAAACTGTACTGCTCTCTGAATCTGCCCACAAATAGTAAAAAAAAAAAAACTCAGAAATTAAGCCCAAACTGAACCGAACTGGACATAAATGTCACGCTCTAATGTGTATGCACTTGGATGCATGTATGGCCTTGCATGCAGGAATTTGTGTGTGCATGCTGCATGCAGATACATTTTCCACATATAAAGCAAAAACATGCCGTCATTTAAATTGGACTATGATCACACTCATTTGTCACCCCTTCTTTCTACCTGACAGATATAGTTTGCTCATCTGCATTCAGCACCTGGGGCCACGGATGTTTAATGCCGCCATTAAACTCATCTCTGACATAAAGTGCATCTGTGACTAAGGAGTGAGCACAAGCCAAGCTCTAGGCAGTGAATCTAACGGTGAATTCAACTTGTCAGCCACAGAAAGAGAGAGAGAATACAAAACTAATGTAATACGGCAGGGGTAACTTTGTGATTAACCTAATTGTCCTTTCTGCTTTCCTCTAAGCTCCGCACTCAGAGTCTGCGGTTGTTTTACAACCGCAGACTGTGTGTTGTCTCTGTGTATTTCTTTCTCTTTTCCTCTGTCTCTTTCTCTGTCCTATCTCTGTCTTTCTCTCTCAGTGACCCAGTATCTATTCCCTTCTAAGACTGTCTGCTCTTCAAGAATCTGCAGGCATCACAATGTTGATCCCATACCAAAGGCTGAGATACACCGGGCGACTCTTTGTGGGGGAGCAACCTTAGGGACTTTGTGAACATGCCTGCACTAATTATATACCATTGCAATGTCTAGTTGCTTGGAGAGATCTATTTAGTATCGGTCCCCTGTGTCACATTACATTTTCCTATTTCTGAGAACACTGCCACGCCACATTGCCCAAAAAGTTCTCTTGTACTGAAGTCTTAAAGTAATATTCCACTAAAAAGTAGAACATTTTCATATTTTAGCATACAAACCCCTGCTGAGTTTACAAAGCCCACCATCAAGACTGTCCCAGGTATTTTGAAACATCCTTGCAGCGTCGTTCTGTTAAGCACTGAGTTCTAAGACTATAATGTTGTGGAGTTATCCTTCAACTTTTCAAAAATTATTGTGCCTGTTTGCGATTCTCAGTAATGAGTGCTGGAAGAAAGTCTGAATGCCAGAGGTGACCATAGATCATAAGGGCAACCACATAAACTCATATCAACAAATCCATGTAAAAAATGCAAATGGTCTACTAAAGGGAAATGCTGTTGTGAGGATGCATAAATGTTGATCTAATCATCACTTAAGGACATGATAATTTTGAGCTATGTACTTTAAGGCCAAGATAATAAATTGACCTGTTAAATCTGATGACCTTAAAAAGTTGACTGTGTTTACTCAAGAAAGTTCGACAATATATCATTATCTTCACTTGGCCCTGAAGAGGTATGCAGAGCTTAAAGATGTTCAAAGTGCAACAGTTCATGTCTGGCTTGTGATTTTGCTCAAGTAAAAATATTACAGCACCATCATGTAGCAAGCATATGATAATGCATTCTCTTAGTTCAAGTTATGTCAAGAGGCTGGCTACCAAAATGTAAGACCAACATTTTCTGTGGTTCCACTGTCAGTTAGGTTACTGGGTTTGTTTGTTTTTGTCATCTACATGTCTGCCTGTCAGACTGAACCAGCCTTATCTTATCAGGCTGATGCTATAGATGAGCAGAGTCTGGTGCTTTTATATGGCCACAATGGGATTTTTAATGATATTTCAAGCAAAACTGTCTGTGCAGTGTTACTAACAATGATGTGGAATGGGTAAGATGCTGTAAATTCAACAAAGGTGATCAGGAGCAAAGGTAATAATGTGAAAATAAAGCACATCACTTTTTACAATACATTGTAAAAATCAAGATTATGTATTGTAAAACAACAAAAAACAGTGTTAAACAATTTTGCATCTGGTGCATATGTACCCTTAGGCTACCAAATGAATGCCCCTGCATGTAGACTATTTACATCAATATATCTATTCCTAAATTAATTTTGATTGCAGAATAGTATGTCTGTATACAAATGAGACCATCAGCATGTAAATTGCTTTATTCTACAGTGTGTGTTGCTCTTTGTGTGTTTATTCTATTTGCCCTTGTGTATTTCTTGCAAGATGTGCAAGATTCACTTACGGAACCAAGGACATCAACCAAAACAGAAAAAGGACACTTTGAATTGCCCTACTTGTTCATTTGCAAACAAATACATAGAGAATAGTATTTCAGTACCATAACACAGTGGCATGTTTGTGTAATGGAAAATCACAGAAGTTACCCTTTCATACAAAATATCCCTTGTGTACAAATGCTCTTTGTGTGTCTTATCACGGCTCATACTGTTTTCAGGACAGGGTGCAATTAGAGCGACCTTGAAGATGTTTTCTCACAGAACTGACCTGAACCAGTTCAATGTGCATGTAACTTTTTTTTGTTTTCTCACAGATATATCCATGCCTCTCCCCATCTCCTTGTCTCACTCTCTGCAGACTGCATAGCGCTCTGTATGACAGTGGACCTTTCTTGCAAGAAATAAACTCTGAAAGACAATTCCTTCCCAAGTCTTTATTTCGGAATCTCACCAGTAGAATTTCCACGACATTTGCCAAAATGTTTGGTTATTATTAGCCAAACTTATAATAATTAATAAATATAATATATATGATATAATAAATTCTATATATGAATTAGGCACTGCAGCAACAAACACACACTGTGATGCTAACACCAGGCCAAAAAAAGGCATCATTCAGTATAAGGTGAAACAGCACCATTTCATTAGCATTGGGCAAACTTTATGAATTTCAAAATTGCTATGCCAACTTCATCAATTAGCCACCAAAGCTGCAAAGCTTGACCAACACTGAGCAAGCAAGCATTACTAATTATGAGATGAGGGAGCACCATTTAACTGACTGTTCACTGAGTGACCTGAATTTTACCCCTGAGGAACATGTCTTGTGCCACGGGAAAAATACCTTGTCTCCTTACACAAGTTTATTACAGTTCTATTATTCAATTTACATGATGAAAATTTGACATCACTTCTCCTGTACACATATTTGTCTTCTCTCTGCAGAGCATGTGTGTCAGGAGGGCCAAACATTCAGCTAGTCCAGAATATATTTTGGTCTGGAAAGAGCTGCCATTTTAATGTGGCAGAGCAGAACTTTTGTTGGATTGGAAGAAGGGGGGAATAATAAAGTGCTACCCAAAATAACATGCAGCATGCAATGACTCAAGTCATTCATTTGGTCAGTTCTGAACTCCTGACACTGGAAGAGGTGAAAAAGAAACGGTGCATCTCCAAGCACAAGGTGAAAGCGCACATCAGTGCGTGTGTGAGAGCTACAGGTGGAGGAGAGCTGAGGAGTGCTGGTTCGAGTTCTCTTCTTTTTCTCCAGCAGCAGAAGTCCTCCAGCAGCACACAAAGACACTATTGTGTCACTACACACAGCCATTATGCAGGGACTTGCTCATAATATCTAAGCCCAACTGATCACACATGCCTCTAAATCATCATCAGTAGTGAGTGACTCCTCAGTCACTGGACTGTGTGCCTCAGTGCTTCTACGTTGTCACTCATATGAGGCATGTACATAATCAAACATGCACAATGAAACTGTTGTGATGTCAGTATATTGAAGTGATAGAGATACAATAATAATGTCACGTTAATTGTCTTCATTATTTTTTGCTACATCACCTACTTGCAAAAACAAAAATGATGTTCGGGGCTTAGCCCCAGATTATCAAATCCTAGAAACACACCTGCTGAAGAAGATGGCTAAGACAGGAGATGTGTTTGTGACAGTGATGTAGCAACTTTGAGCATACAAACACTAAACTTGTTTTTCTTGTTTGTTATATTATAGGAGAAAAAAAGTGTCTTTAAAATCTCTCTCTTTATTTCATTTCCTTTTGTTCTTGTCAGACGGTCTAATTTCCGTTTAGAGAATCAAATAAATCACCTAAGATGACTCAGATTTCTTATTCATCAGTCATTGCAAATACAAAATAACAACAGGAATAGACTTTAAAAATGTTTGCATCCTGAGTCAGAGTGAGATGTACATGAGTTGTACATGAAACAGTGATATCAGCGATACTGAATCAGTGCTTTTATTCTGAGAAACTCTCTGCTTCGAGGTTCAGAGCAGTGTCAAACAGGTTGAAAATGTTCAGACTTGAACTGCATCAAGACACATTCCTGTTGACAGGAATCCATTGACAACGTGATTAAATGTATATCAATATCCACCCATTAATTCTGGATTCTTGAGTCCTTAAGTCTGTTGAGGTGGCACATGAAAATAATATTTCTTGTTCACAAAAACTAAGCTGATTTAAAAAACAAACAAACAAAAAAAACATAAGTGTGCAAAAGATACTGGGGATATGCAGATATAATCCAGGATATTAAGGCAAGTAAAAATTTCATCTTGTTCAGTTTCCAGGCAAATATCAAAATACTGTATGTTTATGTGTAGTGAGATATTGGTGAGCAGGTTAATAGATATACTGTATATAAATAGTTGCATAATGAGACATAGGCACGTCTATCCATCCTCGGAGAGGGATCCCTCCTCTGTTGCTCTCCCTGAGTTTTTTCCATTTTCTCCCCATTAAAGGGTTTTTTAGCGAGTTTTTCCTTATTCAGTGTGAGGGTCTAAGGACAGAGGATGTTGTATTGCTGTACAGACTGTAAAGCCCTCTACTGAGCTATACAAATAAAATTAACTTGACTTGACTAGGCAGTTAAATGTAAATGCACTTCAAATACATTTCAGTACAGACCAGATTTAGATTTTGCTCCGGTGTTGGCATGACATATATGATCATGATCAATATTTACTGTAATCACTGGCAAAAAAAAGACAAGATCAAGAGAGAAGAGGCAGACAATGGATGAAGAAAAAGCAAAAGAACAAGAGAATATCCCGGCTTTTGTTATTCAAATATAATCCATATGTTTCATGGAGACATGAAGGTTTAGGAAAACATATACTCATGTCAGATGTTTTACATCCTGCCAAAATGAGAGAGTCAGTAAATACCATTTTAATCATCCCTTTTATTTAAGAAACAGAATCCACAAAACAAGAGAAAAATAAAAGGAAGCAAAGGAATGACTCACTCTTTGCCAATCTAAAATTATGGTTTTCCCTCAGTGTGACAAATCAGAACCACATATGTTCACACTCAAAGCATGAGAGAGAAGACCTGAGACAAAAATCCAGTGCTAATTAGTTTCTTCTTGTTGAACATTTAATAAACAGAATAACGTGATGCAAAACAGAAGCTACACAACAACAGGGATGTGTATTGCTTCTGAACAAAAATAGGTATTAGACTGGACACAATTTGTGGTGGGGTACATTAATTATTTTAACTGATTTGGCCCAAGTTAGACTGGCCCAAAAATAGGCAATATCAGAGCATATATCCATAGTCGTTTTCCCTCTGATGCTTTTCTAAAGCATCATGGTGCTTAATTAGTTCAAGCAATCATGTAGTGTGTCCTCCCTTGGTTGATGAGGGCTGTCAACACAGACTGTGTGTGAAAAATAAAACTGTGACATACTTATCTAAGCTTATGGAACGCAGCAGGAATACAGAAAATCAAACTCAATACATAATGCAACAGATGCAACAGATACGTTATTTTCTAAATCCGTCTATTTTTCTGCCATTAAATTTGAAAGCAGTCAAAGATAGTACTCTCAATATGCTTGTGAAATACTAAATAGTATGAAACTTAAGATGCAAATGAAGCCAGCTTGAACATGAAAACAGAAAAAAACACCTTTAAAATTCTGATGGGCTTGTAATTATTTTAATGAAAAAGATACAGCCTTCTGAATTTTGAGTTGTTGAAGTATTTAAAGACAATTGTTGCTCACCCCTGAACATTTCACCAAAACATCGCTGCCAATATACACCAGAACCACAGATTATAATCTTTAATATTAAAATACATAACTACCAAAACTCTACATAATTTTATTGCTGTATTTAAATGGAGAGGGGTGGCCTGTGTCTGTGTATGCATGTGTGTATGTGTCTCAAAATCATTGCATTCTTTATGCCTGTGTATTTTTATGAATGCTATTATGTATATGTGAGTGTTTTGTATGTTTTTAAAAATGACTGAACTTGACTTCTGAGCAAATATAAAAATGTGTTATATTTCTACTACTACTACTACTACTTCTAATAATAATAATAATAATAACCCCAAAAATAGTAACAGTAAAACAGCAATAAAAAATAGGTTAAAGATAATAAATATATAAACAACCTGGGCAACAGGGATGAAAAATGAGTAAAAGTCTAAGGTTATGATGCCACTGACTCTGAGTTCCTCTGGCAACTCATAAAAAGCCTAAGAGCCCTGACAGTAAAAGCCCAGTCTTATTTCGTCTTGAATCCAGACACAGAAACAGTTAAAGGGCTTCTGCCTGAGGATCTCAGGCTGTACGCAGGATCATAAGGAATCAAAAGTTTGGAAAGATAACCTGGGGCCAGGACATGAAAAGCCAAAAAAGTAATGAGTGAAATCTTAAAATCAATTCTAAAACAAACAGACAACCAGTGAAGAGAAGCTGAAATGGGAGAGTTATGGTCCTGTCTCTTAGTTTTAGTTAAAAGCCTTACTGCAGCATTCAGTGGAACCAATCTCCCTCTTTTTGGTTAGGGGAGAAAACAGGGCACTGCAGTAGTGAAGTGAGATGAAGTAAAAGCATGTATAATACTCTGTGTTCTTAAATTTCAGTACCTATCTAACAGTAGTAATGTTCCTTAAATGACTGGCCAAGCATTTTAATATGCTCAAAATTAAGGCTTGGATCAAATAGGGCCCCTTGGTTCCTCAAGGCAGGTTTAATATGCTGATTTAAAGGGTCAAGGGCAGGTCAAATTTGGCTGGAAACATCCTCAGGGCCAAAAACAAGGATTTCAGTATCTGAATTTAATCCTAAAAATTATTAGACATGCAATCCTTATCATCTATGCAGAAAGGCCAACTTATTTCGTTAATTTGACTTGACTGAGAGGTATAACTGTGCATCACCAGCATAACAATGGAAGGAGATACCATGCCTCCTTAATTATGTGACCCAGAAGGAATAATGCAAGGAATAATGCACAGCGAGCCAGTCATAAGTGCAAAATTAACCCTGACAGGGTGATCAAGACCCCAACCCAGAGCTGAGGGGTCTTGATCATCCTACAAGAGTTTATTTTTTGATAACGGTAAGCTCGCTGTACATTATCCATCTCATTACATGGGTAATTATGAGAGACAGCAATCATTTGACACAAAATATTAATTCTGAAAAAATGCCTTAAAGATGCCACTAAAACAAATAGTCTATAGATTTGATATTGGACTGCAGAATGCCGCGTTTGACCAATCAGAATTGAATATTCAACAGAGGTGTGTAATAAGCAGGGATTAATGAACTGGTTAAAAGATTGAGCCTTTAGACACACCACAAGTGAATGAGGACTATGAGGAGACAAACCCATCCATGGACACCCAAATCCGTCCAAGAAATTTCCTGTCAGTCAAATAGAAGGAAAAGCAGTCTAAGCCAGACCAGCAACACTATTTATACTATAAGGGTGATGACTATAGTGTATTAGTTAAGATTGGATCCACAAATTGGTAACATGGCTAATCATACTGACATTATTCCCATTTGTTTTACTGTGGCTGTGTGTGTGCGTGAGCAAATTCTATATCATCATTTACTGAACTGTATGTCCATACAGGGGACTACAGGTTGAACTGTGTGTTTCACTTTGGGCTGTATCTGCACTGATGGAACAGCAGGGTTCCTTTTTGAATTTCAAGCAGGACTGATAACTAAGAGCCTGAACTGAAGAGAACAGCAAATTGGATTCCTCACTATACTTCCTTTCTCCCTTGCTTATTCTTTGTCTTTGTCACTCCCTTTGTCTTTCTGCCTGTATCTGTGTTACACTGTTATTTAAGTCACAAGACAGTTAATTCTCTCTCACTTTCGTCTCTTCCCTTTTGTTTAGACAGGGACAAAATGAGAAAACATGAAAACTTGAGAAAACAGTGAAGAGCTCAGCACTACGTAATGTCTATAATTTCAAGAAAACAGTTAAAGGAATAAGAAAGTTAGTCTGTTTATGTTATTTTACACAATATAAAGACACAGAAAATCACTCAGCCACATCAGTTGCTTCTGTGGTCACAGTTTGAATGTGAGCAATTTCAATTTCAGTCATGTGCTCCACAAACCATGGCTCAAAAACAAACCTTCAAGTAAAACATGCTGAAAGCCAAAACACACTTTCAAAAGTTATTAAAAAGAAGTTGTAGGTTTGTGTTTCTTTGACCATATGTCCAATTTTAGCTCCTATTTGAAATTAAAACTATAGAATAGGTGAGCTCCACACAGGCAATGTAATCATCGGCCAGTAAGATGCGGTCCTATTGGTCCAAATCATGCTGCACTGAGAATGTGAATAACTTGTGAGAAGCTTTTCACCACAGTACACAACTGAAATAAGCCAGCAGCAATAGATTTTGAAGAAGAGCATGTGGATCCTCTGACATAGCAGGGTGTCTTTTAGAGCCGGAGTGCACTGAGAAAATAGACACTGCTTCAGAAAGTAATGGAAACACAAGATTCATGTGAATTTGGGAAGCAAACACAAATCTTTTGTGATAACACTTTTAAGTGTATTCTTCATGTTTAACTTTGGAAGTACATTTGTGAGCCTCAGTTCTTAAAGCACAATGAAGTGAATGTGGAGACCAAAACTGAAATAGCTAATGTTCAAAATACGATTACAGAGGCGACAGATGTGGGTGAGTAATTGTCTATGGCTATAAGTCATGAAAAGTAACATGTAGGCCTACATACCAGCGTTTTAAAAAAAACTTTATATTCCTTTAAGAGAAAGGAAAAAGACACCTACATGGCCAATCTTCTATTTCATCTTGATATAATGTACGCCATTTGGTGTACAATATTATTCAAAACACCTTACAAATTAGTTTGGATGGCATCAATGGGAATCAGACCCCTAAATTTGGAGAAGTTGTTGACAAGCTCTATCCACTGAGCTGAAAAGGATGACATTTCAATATGAAAATAGAGACTGCTGAGGTCGTCCTGCATAACCCGAGGCATATGGTTGCAGGCTAATGTTTTTTGAATGGTATATTCACTCAGAACCTTATTATTTAGTAATAGAGTCATCCTTTTATACTACCCTGTGCCATAGCACTATAGGATGAGCAGAGTTCAGCAGCAATTCCTCTGAGATGCATTGTTAAATGTATGATGATGGAGTCTGGACTTGGCAGCCTCTCAAAAGAAAATCTCAACAATCTCATAGGACACAGTGTATATTACATTTATTTATGAAATATAAAGAAGTAGCAAACAAATATCAGCCTTAAAGTCCTCTTTAGGTCAAGCAGTATGTGGGAAAAATGGTGCCAGTACACAAAAGTTGACATTCCTCTCATATTTCAGCAAATATGCAAATTCACCAAGGAATAGAATGTGTGTTCTATTGCAGCACATTATATTAATCCTCAAATCAGTATAAAAAAGCAGACACAGTGAGAAAGAGATGCAGATAAGGAGAAAGGAACAAATGAGAGAGGGGGGGAGAGAGAGAGAGAGAGAGAGAGAGAGAGAGAGTGAGAGAGCAAGAGAGAGAAGACAGTCAATACGCCCAGTGTCCACTGCGTATTGACTGACTAGGACAACACTGGGTGTTTGCATGTCCTCTCCTTGGACTGCATGTCTTCTGCATAGTAATCAACAGCCATGAAAGGAGGGGAGGAAAAGAAGGAGAAGGAGGAGGAGGAGGGGAACACTCAACAGGAAGACTGCAGTTACCATAGCAACAGGCAAACTACATCCCAACTGTCAAAATTTAATTTCCTCTGTGTCTATTTCTATAAGAGAAACGAGGGAGAGGTCAGTGTCTTCACAGAGAACAGACTTTGAGATGCAACACACAAACAGCAAAAATGTTCACCTGTCTGGACCACTTTTTGCAAAAAAAATAAAAATAAAAAAATAAAATAAAATAAAATAAAGGCACTGAAACTCACCCAATATTTTCAGGCAAAGAAGATGGGAAATATGTGCATAACACTGTAGAAGGCTTCATGGAACAAAATTCATGGAAGAAAATACTTGACAGAAGAGATGCCAACAACTGTTTTCAGCCCACTACGTTCTGTCAATGCATTGCCTCTGTATCGCTGCATTAAATATGCAGTTTTCAGCACTTAAATACAAAATGTGAGCATGAGGGAACAAAAATGAAAAGCTCATTACCAGTAACATTACTTGGTCCTGCTAAACCAAACATGCTCCAGACATGAATTATTCTAAATGTACAAACTGTGTCTTTCAGTGGGAACAGAAAGCCACTGTACTGGAAATAACCAACTAAAGTGACATGAGTCAAACTTTTTACTTTTCTCTCTTTCGCTCTTTTTTTCTTTTACTTTACCTTTCTCTCTCTTTTTGTCATTTCTAAAGCTGTCTATGATCACAGGAAACCTGCTGGTTCACCAGCTTGGTACAGCGTGATGAGGGATAATGTGACTCTCCTTGACCCGCATTCATTGTTCTCTATTCAAGTGAATGCCCTCTCATGTTTTCTCTTTTTCACTCTATTTCTTCCTCCATTCTCCATCTCTCTCTTTCTGTCTTGAGTCTCTCTTTGTCTAAATCTGTCCCTCTCTAGCTCACTTCCTCTTGACAAATATACAACCCCACACACACACACACACACACACACACACAAAATAAAAAAACAACAGGAAAAAAATGTCTTCTAACATAGCTGTTTAGTGCAATAGCTTTGTTAATGCGGTATTAACGTTTAGAAAGTAATAAACACAGACAACTAAATGCCTCCCATCAAAATCATCCAACTGTCAGACATCAAAGAAGTGTGTGTATGTGTGTGTGTGTGTGTGTGTGTGTGTGTGTGTGTGTGTGTGTGTGTGTACAGCAGATGTTCTGTGCAGCCAGAAGCCTGTTAGACAGCCATAAGTATCCTGCAGCTGATACTCTCACTGGACAGGCTGACTGACTGACTGACTGACTGGTGTGTGTGTGTGTGTGTGTGTGTGTGTGAGAGAGAGCGCGTGCGCGCGTGCGTGTCTGTCTGTTTGTGTATGTATATGTGGATG
>OMKZ01020018.1:6054-18889 GCA_900302535.1 Neoniphon sammara | reverse complement strand
TCAACGTTTGGCCAGCTGTCCACAGGAATAAGAAGAATACACCAAACAACAAAATGGACCCAGAAAAGCAAAGTACACAACTGTTTTTAAAATGTTTTAATTTAGATTTTTACTTTAACATGTTAACATTTTAACATTTAACATTTTATTCTTTAAAAATTGTGCAAATAAATAAAAATCTTAGATTTTTTTTATTTAATTTTTTTTACACACATTTTAAAAATTACACAAATTTTGAAATATTTTTACAAATTTGACACAAATTCTAAACAAATTGGTAGATTTTTAAGGGGTTAAAGTAATAACCTGGGTAACATTTTATTTGGATTGTCCAGTGTTAATATTCAATTTTGTATCAACTTTGTATCAACTTTGTATCAACTGAACCACCCTGCTATCACTTTGTTTGGGCAGGTATCCAAAGGAATAAGAAAAATACACCAAACAACAAAATGGACCCAGAAATACAAGGCACACTACATTGCCAACAGTTTTTCAAATTTTTCAGTTTAAAGTTTTACTATTATATTCAATGCTTTCATATAAATAATTATCCAATTTGCTGCTTTCTGTCACTAATATTGGTTCAACCTGTGCTGAACCAATACTAACCCTATAGTAACCCTGACCCTAATGAAAGCTTTTGTGTCACTTTTAAAGACTTTATAAGTGCATCATGTGTTGGAGAGCTTTTCAATGAGCATTATTAATATGACAATATAATGTACATACAACATTTCTCCTTCAGTCACTACAAAGGTTATTGCTCTGTAGTCAGTCTGGAGCCAGCACTGCATTTCTGATGCTCTGCTCTGCTCTGTGCGAGGTTGTCAACGCTGTTAAAGATTTGGCTGGTTGTAAAAACTACACTACATTTCAATCCTCCACTTCTCCTGCCTCGTCATGACATTGTGTTTCATCAGCGCAGCTCCGCTCTGTGCGAGGTTGTTAACACAGTTTCAGGCAGCTGATGTGGCGCTATAGTGCATTATATTTATTTATATCTTATTTACATCCCTACAGCCTTGTCATTGCTGAGGCCATGTGCAGCCAGGGCCGCTGTAGGTCTCTTTGTAAACAGTATCGCCCTCCAAAGCCAAAGAACAGTACAGTAACTATGTCAGGAATGAAAATGAGATCAAGTCCAGATCCGGATTTGGATTCAGAGACCTGTGATAACATATATAATTAAAGTAACAGTGAAGGGACAGTCTAGGAGCATATTGCTGCTGTAATTTGATGCATTTATGGCTGAAACAGGTTTTGGGGCAGGACATAATGTGTGGTGTTCAAAAGTGGTTGACAGAGTAAACTGATAGGACAGTAGCACATCCACATGATTATGTCAAAAATGTTCTACTGATATTTTTTCTTAGTAAATCTGGAAATATGACACATAATTCTAATTCTATCATTGCAGATAAACAGCTTCCAAGCAGCCATTTTGACTTGAAATAGCAGGTAAACACAGGTGTTACTAATGACATTAATGAAGGTTCAGTTCCATTTAAGTGTAGCAGAGTCTTTCCAGTGAGCCAGCATGAACAATAGCAGGACCCTGGCTCTGTTGGACCTAAATGGAACAGAACCTTCATTAATGTCATTAGTAACACCTGTGTTTACCTGCTATTTCAGGTCAAAGTGGCTGCTGTGAGAAAAAGGTCTATTTTGAGGTATAAATGACTAACACGTTTCAGCAAGAAAAGCCCTCATCAATTAAAAGAAAAGCTGTTTCACCGCATTAGTAAATTCATATTTATAAAACAGTGCACAGTACATTTCAGGGTTTTGTTTCCATTATAGCCTTGCTGTTATTATGTGCAGTCAGTGCTGCTGTATGGCTCTGCTCTGCGAGAAGTTGTTAACACTGTTATTCCTAACCCAGTTGAAGGCCGCGGGGCCGGTTGTTCACAGCCCTGAAGCCTCCGCGGCATCCTGAGGGACCAAAGCTGAGCCCCTGTCACATGACCGGCGGCATTAACTCCTAACACCTGTGGGAAGGAACAAAATAGCCTCCCATCTCACAGCGGTTAAATATGTGGGGCGATAAGTCTTGTGACTTTGTGCTGATCAGTGGCATTCCCTGACTCTTGCATGTGTAGTGTGTGTGTATGTGTGTATGTGTGTGCTGTTGCACTTCCATCCTTATGAGGACCAAATGTCCTCACACAGATGGAAATATGATGAAAAGCCTCAACGTTTTGCCAGTCTTTACTTCTTGAAGAGATTAGTTTAGGGTTAGGACTTGGGTTTAGGGCTAAAGCTACATCCACGAAGATTGGAATGGGGACCATGTAGAATCAAGCATGATACAATTATGTCAAATGTGGACATAATTTAGTGGCGAGTCTGCATGGTTGTCATTTCAGGAGTCTGCTAGACTGGCAAATTATGTCCATATTCAACTTAAATGTATCATTGTTGAGTCTACATAGTTTATATGCCAATCTCAGAGGATGCAGAGCTAAGGTTAGAATTGAGATTGAGTTTATTTTAGGTGAAGGGCGATAAGGTTAGAGCTGGGATGGGGGAATCAGTGTAGTTAGTGGATGGTCCTTGTAAGTATAGTAATACAAACGTGTGTGTACATCTGCATTTGTTCCCATTTTAGTTTGTGTTCTAATGTCCATGTGTGTATGTGTTTGTGCTTTTAATGGGTGTGGTGCAATATTGCTGTACTGTGCCACAGTGAGATGTGAAAGAGCAACAGGGCGGTAAGCGTCCAGCGTGTTAATGATCATGCTCAGCGAGTAATGCAACAGTAGGCAAGTCTTAAAATATGAGTCTCTTAGCAAAATGGACACATAGACAGACAGATGGACTGACAGACAGACAGACGGACTGACAGAATCTGACATGGGATTAGATCAGTTATTGCCAGGGTTGGGGAGCAATGGGTTACATGTAACAACATTAAAAAATATATGTAACTGTAATTTGTTGCTTTACTCATAAAAATGTAATTAAATTACTAATCAAAATATTGGTGATTGCAAGAAGGTAGCATCCCCCCCTTTTCCCCACATTTTTTCAGTAAAATGCAATTATATAGAATATAACACAATGCTAACATAACGCTAACGCTAACGTTAGCCTGACTAACAGCAGACTGGCATCTGCTCAGTCTGGACAGGCTCCATTCATTTGGTAGTATTCACTCTGAGCGCGGTTTTTAAGTAACCTTCCCAACAAGCTAGGTATGCACCTCACCATTTTTAGATGTCCTGTTAAAAAAATAAATTCAATGAAAAGACAGAGTTTGCTAGCTAACTCTTGCCCTCAAGCTAGCCAAAAATTTTGGGTGGAAACAATGCATAGGCTGCTTTAGGGGGGAAATGTTTAAATTGACGGCTAATGTACAACACTTTTGAGAAAAGTTCTCAGATAACACACGTGTTGGTAACTGGTATTAAAAGCTAGAATACTCACAGGGATGTTCTTTGCTGTGAATATGGGTTTGATAGTGGTGAAGCCAAGTACACATTAGACTGTAAGAAAGTACTACATATTAAAGCACATCATGCAATAGTTTACATGTGCTACAGTGTTATCGTCCTTGTTATATGTATGTGATATATATGTATATCCCTTGTGTCATTAAACTAAATACCGCTGATCAAACTAAGGAATGCCCTAACCTTGTCCTCCATACCACAAAATGAGCCCCTTTCAGTTCTCCCCCACTGTATTACTGGTGTTATTAGAGCCTTCTTGTTCTCCTGAATGTACTCTACCCCTTGCTGTAGATTAGATTATTAGATTATATATAAATTAAATAAATATATTTTACAAAAACAAGATGGTGGAGTCTATTACCCAGCCCCTAGCATGTTTCCACTTTCTGCCTCTCGCCATCCCAGAGGACTGAGTATGAAGAGTGTGTGTATGTGTGAGAGAGAGCATGTGCTTGTGTTTCTAAGCATGAGTGTGTGTGTTTGCATGCACGGATTTGTGTGCATGCGTTCGTGTATGTGTGTGTACACTTATGCGTTTCTGAGTTTGTGCCTGCTCACGTACATTTGTGTCTTTGTGAGCATGTGCTCATGTTTCTGAGAATTTGTGTGCGTGTGTGTGTGTGTGTGTGTGTGTGTGTGTGTGTGAGCTGAGGTGCGAGCCTGTCTTTCCATGCTGTGCTCTCTCCAGCTCATTAGGGAGCTCTCTGCTGAGAAGGTAACGGCTAATGTATCCTCATTGAGCTATATTGCGCGTGCAAAAGGCCTTCATCCAAAAACCACTCGCTCTCACCCAAGCCGCCTCAACAAGAAGCATATGGCAGCTTGCTGTTTTTGAGTGTGTGTGTGTGTGTGTGTGTGTATGCTCTATATGCCTGACAATGCTGACTGATTCATACAGCACCATGGACCTCAGTGATTTTTTTGTTGGAGCTGAAAGGTAAAGGCAGAAGAAAAACATTAGCAAGGTGTGTATACAAGTAACAAATTTAACAACAGTTATAACAGTATTTTCATCATCATGCATGACACAAAGTAATTTTGTTTCCTTCATCTGCCCACATCTGAGTTAACGGCAATGTTACTCATCCATTGCCTAAAAAAAATGCCTATGAATCATCAATTTACCCTTAAAAACATGTTCACTAGAAGAAAGAAAAGGCTGCACTGACTGACTGTTTGATGCTGATTTATGTGAAAGTAAGACAAATATTGACCTTGGTACCATGCACTGTATGAATATGAATATTACATGTGTACCATTGTAGTGCTTAATTGTAGAAAGTTTCAGATGTGTAACACTGTTGGAAGTTGGCAGTAGGAGATTGTACGTGCGTGAATGCATGTGGATGTGCATGTTTTCATATGTGTATGTGCTTTTTGCATTGTGTGTTTTTTTAATGCACACAAGTATGTGTGTGTGTGTGTGTGTGCGCGCGCGCGCGCGCGCACGCGCACTGTTTGCAGTACACTATCAAACCATTCAGCAGTGGTGAAGAATGAAATGTGACGGGTCCGTCCGTAGGAGCCTAATCCAAACTCCATCTGCCTCTCTGGCCTCTGTACACACACACACACACACACACACACACACACACACACACACACACACACACACACACACAAAACAGGTCTTCTCCCACCACTCCCTTTTCAGATATCCATCTCTCGCCAGAGCTCTACCTCTCCATTTCCTTCCTTTCTTCCTCTCTCTCTCTCCTCCCTTCCTCACTCAGGCCTCTCCTCACTTCCCCCATTTCCTTCAGTCTACTTTCATGGAATAAGTTGAAGCCAGGTTTCTTGGTTGTACATCATAGTTCCTTTTTACTCCTTAGAGTGGCGCCACAAAAAAAAATTCAGTTCAATTCTTCCAAATGATAAAGACGAGATGAATTTTATGATCCCTTTGTGTAAAGTTATACACTGCAGGAGCAAAAAAGAGAGAGCTTGGAAAAAAAAAACTTATATATAAGTGTAAATAACTATGTATGCTTAAAAAACAAAAGTAGTCTTATTTTTTTAAGCTTTTTTTTTTAAGCTGGAAATTTGTCCCAGATAGACTTACAAATATGTAAACACAATAGAAATTCACCATCTGACCATGTTGCTTAACCTCCTGACTGCAATTACTGCACAGATGTTAATGCTGTGTGTCATATATCAGAAGAAGAGTCACTCTTAAACTGTGATTTCTGCCACAGTCAAGCAAAGCAGGTGGACCCAAATGCATGAGACACGAGGCACAGGAACTGAAGAAAACAGCAATTTAATGTCAGACTCAGGCAGAACCCAAGGGGCAAAAAAAAAAAAAAAAAAAAAAACAAGGTTAAAACACTGGAATCCATAGACAGGGGATCCATAGACACTGAGAACTAATCACAAGAACAAGACACACCTGGAGTGGGGAGGCACTAGGAAGAGGAGGGAAACACTGGGATTGGTTAACAAGGGAGACAACGAGGGTGTGACAGGCAACAAGACCAGGGCCGGGCTGACGAGACGAGACACAGGCTGGGAAGGGCTACAGAGAAACAGGAGGGTCAAACAGAGCAAGACAGAAAACCAAATTACAAGTCATCCAGAATAGTCCCAAACAAACTAAAACCCCAAAATACAGAAAGTCCATAATAAAGAGCCCCAAACACAAAGAAAACAAGAGTCCAAAGAATAGAACCATGACAGATTTCAAAGGCTAAAAAAAAAAAAATGTCATTGTCATTGTGGGTACAGTCATTTTCTAAGTAAAATACTCTATTGCATTATTACATGGAATCTCTGTATGATCTTGGTTACTGCATGACCTCCAAGCCTCCATTAGTGCTATGTAGCAGTGTATTAACCAGTCGTCATTTAATAGGGCAAACGCTTGTGCAGCTTCAAAAGTAGGAAACAAAATGTGCATAAATTCCCATGAAGTCAAGCACTTTTCCACTTTTTAAAGCTGCATTGGGCAGCTTCACGCAGCGGCAGTGAGAAATCCTTGTTTGAACGATTGAAAGTTTGAAGGACTCCACTACCCAAACATCGTGCAGCATCATCACAGTAAACAGTGTGATTGGGGAGGAAGTGGTGAGTCCTGCTTTCTCTGGATGGCTGGGCAACCGGGATGAATCTACAGCGTCTCGATTAGTGGGAATGGCATGCTCCTCTCTGTATTAGCCCAACTTGTGATTTAGGTTTACATCAATATCTTTCCTAGGGCAGCTTCAGAACACTTAAAGCATTTTTGCAGTCTCAAAAAGTGGCCTCACACAAGCTGTTGGTGGCAACAGAAAGACAGGAGGCTCACTCATCACCTTGGAAGGCTTAGTAAGTGGTAGTTACACCCATAATCACACACTCACACACACTAACACATTCTCTCAAACACATCCACATTTGCTCACTACATCTATGAGCACATTCTCTCTCACACACACACACACACACACACACACACACAGGGGGACAGCACATGCTGTCAAGAACATACACACACGCTCACATACAAACTTGAGAAGTCTGATGGCTGGCCAGGCTGTGAGCGGAGCGAGGCCACATGATGTTGGAGGGAGATTTGAGAAGGCTTATCTAAGGATAGATAGAGGACCGGGCTGCAGCTGTGCTGAAATGATTTATATGGGCAGAACCCCACACATGCTCTCTCGCTCACACTTCTTGAAGCCCGTACACACAGACGCGTGCGCACGGGCGTGAAACAAAAGTGCACGCTCGCACGCACACAAACCCACTCTTTCAGAGGAATTACATACGACACAAATACTCACTCTGCAAAATCGATTTGCACATTTGTCTGTGACGGAATCTGTAGGGTGTAAGTACATTATTACCTTTGGTTAGTCACAGTACGGGCGAGAGGCATTTACTGTCTCTCTTTATCTCCAGATGTTCATTGCTCAAGATTTCAAAGACCACTTTTAACTGATTTTACCACCAAAAATGTTACTACTGTGTCAGCAAAGGTCTTAAACAGTGACTGTCTAGCTATGATGATCTATGATGTAGAAGCCGCCATAGTGACTCCATGTACATATACGTATATATTATGCACATGTACATAACATACTACTGTATATTTCTTTTCTTTCTTATAATTTATTTATTGGCCTCTAATTTTCTTTTATTGGCTTCTTATTTATTTTGTAAGGCATTAGATTGTAATTTTTGTAATTGCTGCTGCTGTGTCACCCTGAATTTCTCCTTCAGGGGATCAATAAAGACTACTGTACTAAGTTTGACTCTCAAAAGAAACAGCTTTTAGTTTGAAGATGAAGGCCTGTTGAGTAGTTTACCCACCTTGAACTGAATTGCATCTATTCTTTTGTTTGCCTTAAAAGTGTTTCCGAAATACAGAGTGGTGTCGGCCATGTTGGAGGCACAGAGGGAGGATCAGTTCCACCATAGACGTGAATCTCATCTCCCCCTTGCTTCGACAGAGGAGACATTTGTTTGTTCATAGCCTCATGTTGTATTGCCTGTGACTAGAATGGAACGTTGTTTGGAAGTCACTATGGTGGCGTCAGCAACAAAATGCCATCAGTGTAAGTCATGAATACTGGCTTGATCTTGGTAGTAGAATTAGGGGTCTGATTCCCTATGCAAACCATGAAGAAAACAACCCATGGTTGTTTTCAAAGGGCAAACGGCAATTTTATAACCCATAGGAATTTTAAGTTTCTTTTCAGCAGTCATTTTGTAGGCAGTTGTAGTGGGAGATGTCATCTTTTCAATAGAGAGCTCTCAGGTAATAGACCTTTTTCACAGCGGCCATTAGAAACACCTGTGTTTACCTGTTACTTCATGCCAAAGTGGCTGCTGTGAAAAAAGGCTATAGCCTATAGTGCAGCCTCTGGCAGCCATATTGGAGGTCCTTAGTTCTTGGGTAACAATGGTTGTGAATTATGTTTCCAAATGTACAACTTTGCTGTCTTAACAATGTTCAACAGGCATAGTTAATTCCTGTGCGGGTTTTCAATGAGAATTGATAATTTTGCCACTGGTGAATCTGATAAATTTTATGTTTAATGTCAGCATTTTAGCTAGCTAGTAAGCTAACTATCACTGTTACTTGTTGAACTATCACTGTCACTGTGTTGATATCTGACTTAAGCATTTAGAAACTATAGTTATTTGTGTCGAGTAGACACATGTTAACAGTAACATTAGTCGCTTTGCTAATTTAGTCTGCTGGCTGGTTAGCTAGCTTATGAAGCCAAAAACCACCTGTTTGCTTGGGTTAGCTGAGGTGGCTTCCCCTAAACTACAACTGGGGTTGTTCAGTTCTGGGGCAGAAAATAGAACTTGAGGACAGGTCTTGCAGTAACCTAAAATTGGGAACAAATTTACTATCACATCATTCACTTTTTCTTTTAACACTGATGAAGTGACCTATGGCTAAACCACAACAATCTTTTTCAGGTCTTTCTCTTTTTCTCCACTGGACCTCCATGATATCATCAGACATGGCTGCCAGGACATTTGTGACACAACCGCAAAGCCTCTCTTGGTGCGTATCTCATTTGGGGATGAAACTTCATATGTCCAGTCATACACTCGAGTGAAAGCAAGGTATCTTCCTGGCTGCAGAGACTGATGTGGTTGCATGTCTATGGTAATGCTGTCATCACACAGGGATCTGTCACTTTCACAACACTTTCACACCAAAATCCACACTTTCTCAGATACCTCAGCCTTTCACCAGCTTGTTTGTTACAGCAGCCGCTCTCAGCAGTATGTTTCACCATGCAACCTTTCTCCAAGACATTTATAATCATCAAATCTGAAGTTATGATGCAGCTGTGCTAGTAATGACGTAGTTGTTGTTCTTATCCCATCTCGTTTCTGGAGCCACACATGCTTACTGTCACTCAAAATTATACTGCCACTCCTACCTGTCTGCATCATGCATTCCTTTAATTGACTTTCTTTTGCTCGATACAAGGACAAATTACTGCTGTTCATTTAGCCTCCACACATCATTGCTTATGAACATTTTTCTCCTCAAAACCCTTTTCCCCCTGAATCACATTTTCCTCTCCCACGTCATCTTCCACTATTCTATACTTCTTCTTGTATGCTTCATTTTTAATACGAAAAAATAAATCCATTCTACTGCTGCCTCTCAGCCTTCATACACCTCCTACATGTCACTCATCAGGTGGCTTGTAATATAGGTATCATAATGTGAATTTTATTGTTTAACAAGAGCTTATTTTAAAGGTGCACTATGCAAAATTGCTGATGGTCAATTAGACTCAGCTGACAAAACATGAGGAATAAATTATTTTACACAGTGATAAATTGCATGCTTATTCCATGGTTTTTGTCAGCTGAGTCTAAATGGTCCTCACTGACATCGACCCTTGGCAGTTTTACATAGTGCACCTTTAATGTTGCACTCATTGTAAATTGCACTTGTTGATTAGCAAAATGCTTAAAATGTAAAATTAAATATTCCTTACAGAACCATTATATATCTCTGATCTGGTATTAATAAATAAATAAATAAGCAAAAATTCTAAATTACAGATCATTTTCTTAGTTTTCTAATGGCAGTCTACTGGTGTGACATTATAACAGTAAATCCTCTTTCATGAGAGCAAAGTTTTGCCAAAATAGGGCTACTGTCAGTGTACCCTGGGTAGTTTTATGGAAGTTGTTTTGCTGAAGGTGAAAGCGCTGGCCAGATGGGTCACGTTGGCTGTGATGAAGTTATAGCTTGCTGTGTGGTGTGCTCTCATGGCAGTTGTAAAGGTGAGTGTTAGATATATATAGCTCTTAGTCCCGGGGCCCTACAGGGCAGCACGGCCTGCAGTTGGCTGGGGTTTGGGTTACGGGGGGCTTAAAGTGTAAGTTAATAGAAAGTGTACAGTGGCACAGAGAGGGGCTGACGCAGTGCACTTTTCTATTTTCACCCCTCCTTCCCTCTCAGATGGAGTGAAAGGGCCTTCGCTCTGATGCCGTTAGCAGATGCACGCGCATTATTGCGGAGCGGGGAATTGGACATTCTCCATATACTGCACTATAAATATCCCTGTGACGTTTATTGTACTCGCTAGGGTTCAGGTGCTAAAGCGCTTGGATCTGACTCAATTTAATTCTCTTGTCTCTTTTCATTGTTGTGGTCAAAGCATTCAGTTATTTCTCTGAGGTGGACTGGTGAGATAGCTGAACCTGTATGAGAAGAGAGAATATGAAGTGGTGTCATTACTCAGCTTGATCACATGGAGATGAATTAGGGGTAGGGGTAAGAATTTCACTAGCCATATGGCCCATGGCTTGTGCTTTTCAAGGCTGGACTCGGACAAAGTTAACCTCTCCAACCAGGATTTTAATCAGGGCTGATAGAGATGATATGTAGGGGGCAGCAAAGTTGGATGTATGGTAATCGATTGCTCAATATGGAAATCTGCCATTGAGCTATGACACAGTAGGATTGAGTGGTTGAAATTAGGGCAAAATCACTGTATGTGATTTATGCAAATAATTGAAAATGACATTAACTTTTTTATTTGCTGCCCTTGATATGATGGCTTGAGAATGTTGAATTGTGCTTGATAGCAAAATGACTTCATTTGCTGTTGTTTATGTAGAGGATTATGAAAGACTTAAGATATATGGCACATTTTGAGGCAACCTTTGTTTTTTCTGTTGTTATACCAGAGTTTGTTTAAGAGTATGTTTGTTATACACAAATCACATCATGCCACATGACACTGAAATAAAGTGCATGACAGTTTCCTTTTGATATAGTGAGATAATCTTCTCTACTACATAAGACAGAAGACAGATTCGTTTTTCATCCTAGTGTGAAAGACCAGGAAATAATCTGCCATTGCCCTGATGAAAACCTGATGCAGGTGCAGTACAGTTGTACAGTTGTACAGCTGCAGTCAGTGCTGAAGGTGTGTGCTTTACTTCATCATTTAAAACAACATACAGCCAATATAACTACTTTGGAAACTAATGTGCTACATGATAATCAGACTTAAGTTAGATCCACTAAGTCTTAGTGGATGTTTTAAGCCATGTGAAGTACCAGGGGATGGAATTTGTTACATAGGACCATACAGTAAGCGCCAGAAAGTTTAGACAATCACAGGAATATATTTTCATTTGTTTTAAACCATTTCCAATTTTGAATACTTAAATCTAACACATCTAAACACTGAGCTCTCCTGATTGAAAAAACCTTGTCCTTGCTGCTGCATGCAGGTTAAAACAAACACTGCAAAATCCCAGGAAAATTTGGATGTTGGATAGATATTGATGCAGTGGCCTGTACCAATTGAACACCAAAATGAACACAGCACCAAAATGAAAGTTAAGACACAGTCATCCATTACTGCTGCCTTCCTCATTTTAGGAAATATGTACTCAAGTATCTTCCTTAGTTATCATCTCGCTAAAATTTTCTGCTGGTTTGGGTTGAGATTGAACTTGGCCAGCTGCTTTACGTCACATCTATCAGATGCACGCAGGGGTATTTCAAAATAAATCATATGTGGCTGCAACCCATGTGAGCGCACTGACCGTTCGACCCAGACAGGTCCCACGTTTCCCCTCCTGTTACAGTTGCATATGAAATAAGCATGTATTTTTGTGGCCATCAACCACCCTGATACAGCGTCCACAGAGGCCCTACAGGTCATTACTATTAAGTGATGCTCTAAAGCGCTGGCTGATAATTTAACATGGCTAACCTTACCACTAATCCCCCCCTGAAAATGAGATTAAGGGTTCTCCTAACATTTCACTAGGTACGCACATATTTACTATATGTTCTTTTCCAAGAATATCCACTGGCGGGTCGTTATGAAATTGAATGTGACTTCTGACTGGGGTGAGGGACATTCTATATGAGGTGCACTGATAGGCCCTGAGATCAAGTTAGAGTGACTGCATGTGTGTCTCTGAACTCCACTGTATAGCCCTATATATGTGTGTGTACGTAAGTGTGTGCATGTTTGAGGAGAGAGAGATAGACACAGAGGGAGTGAGATAATATGTGAGCACAGATATTTAATACAGCTTAGACTGAAAGCAACACTAGTCAACTTCGCCCTTTGGCGGCTCCAAGTGGCAGCGGGACATGTTTTGTTTTGTTTTTTTCAAAGTTTGAAGGACTTCATTACCCACAAATCATTTAATATCAGTACTGCTCTGACTGAAACTTTATTTACTTTGGTAAGTATGGTAATGGTAATTTTTTTATGTGGACAGAGTGCCCATTTACTGCCAGTTAGGAGAAAATTTTTTGCTCTAAATTTTGATTTGTCATTGTCATGTCACGAAGATTTCCCATCAGTAACTGACTCTGTAGAGTTTCACTTAGTAGAGAGGGGACATTCTTTCCCTGCTGCAGCCTCAATTTGTGAATTACC
>OMKZ01020010.1:14051-41588 GCA_900302535.1 Neoniphon sammara | reverse complement strand
TTTTATCCATCCATTTTTAAATAATTCATCATTTCATACTACTGACTACAGGGGTTTGTCAAAGTAAGTTGAGGTAAAGCTGGTGAAATCGGAATCGATGACAAAAAGCCGAATTCCCAACTAATATCTATCAAAGCTGAGGTAAAGTAGTTGTAGTAGTAGTAGTAGTTTTCAAGTAGTTAACCATTTACCAAGCTGAGGCGACCAAGTATTCTGTGTGTGAAGCTCGTTTCGACCACTTTTTCCATGTGAAATGAATGCAACACGGCTGGAAGGAGGGAGTTTCTCCCTTTTATTTTAAAGGAGGGTGTGTCTCTCTGTCCCCGGGCCGTCAGTTTGCTGCTTACGGAACTTTTTTCCCCTCCTTTCCCCATCTCCTTAGATCTTTCTTTGCCACCGCCCGTCTCCTTTCCAAACGCGGTCAGTCACCCCAAGTTATGTTGGAGGGTTTAGACGGAAGGTGAGAAGGATCCCTCGGCAGTCTCGATTTCGTTTAGTGGATTCTCCTTCCTTTTGTTGCAAAGACCAAGTTATACTACCTGTGGAGTAAATCTGGGACGTTAAGTTTTATCCACCATGGGGGATGTGATTTCCAGTCACCTGGATGAGGCCAAGCGGGAGATTATCACAGGTGAGTAAGGGTGTGGAGATTTAGTGCGCTTTGTTTTTGGCGTTTTGGCACACGTGCGTTTTTACGCAGCGGCCAGCTTGACCTATTATATGGATTGACCCCTACCATCTTGTCTTCATATATAACTTGTCTTTCCCAAGCATTGATGAAAATGTATTATATTATTCTTCTAGGGATGAAAAATGTGTCTGTGGTAGGCTACACATTGGGTTTCTAGTGACCTTATTTTACTTAATGGTGCTATCAGCAGTAGTATCATCTTCCTAGAGGGACTTTAGTTGTGTCTGTGGTCCACATTATTGAGTTTGTAGGGACCTTATTTTACATAACAGTGTTTATCACTCGGAGTATCACCTTCTTACAGGGACTTTAAGTGTTTCTGTGGTACTTAGTAGTGAGTTTCCAATGCCCTTACAGTAGTAATTTAGTTTTTTAGCTCCTACAGATGGACTGTAATCCTCCAGTATATGAAGACATATTGTTTTGCTCTGATAATCTGTATGTTCCTAAAAAATGTTATAAGATTCCTCGCAAAGGGAATAGACTGCAGGGTACAGACAGGTAACTTACTTTCTAAGGAGCATGGGGGAGCCCTCCCCCCACCCCTCTCAGATTAACTTCATTGTTAAGGTCATGTGGACTTTGAACTTTTACAACTGTAAATATCGGTATGACTGATGGGTTCAGGCCCTCTGACCTTTTTTCCTTCAATGTGTTGTGCCATGGGAGTCTAATCTCACTCCACAGGCAGGGCAGGAGATTAATTTATTAGCCTGACTTTGTCCAGTCAAATTGTTTTCAAGGTTACAAAAGATGAGTGGCTGCAGCCTTATCAGCCACAGACCAGAATGAAATAGCAATTGGCTGGTGGCTGCTCTTAATTTCTCACCTTGTCCCCAGGCCTGTGATGACTTGTCTAATGATCACTGAGTTCAGATCTGAGCAGAGTTAAGTCTCGACTAAGGCAGGAGAGAACATGAACTGCTAACCCCCACTGACAATGAATGTCAGTGGTCCGTCCTCTAGCCCTGTCAAAGTGTGTGAACCTTCTCGTTGATTCCTTATTGTTAATCAGGCCGTTGCTAATTGGAGCAAAGCTTTGGGAAAGTTTAACGCTAGAAATGCCAAGACGCACTGGATTGACAGGTGTTTTGAATTTTAGAACTGGAACACCTCGGCTTTCAAAGTGTTCCTCCATGACATTTCCTAAATCCATTTTCTGATTGATTTTTAAAAGAAGGCAAAGAAATAGTCTAGTTTTTGATAATCATATTTACCCACTTTAAAAACTAACAACTTGTCGGCCTTCTTAAAAACCTCTCTAGTGTTAAACCATTTTGACTTTACACCGATAATTTCCAAGTAGCCTCTCAGGAGAGAATAGAAGACAGAAAGCAGTGCAAGAGGCCTAAGTCTTGGATTCAGAATGTCATCCTTCTTAATGCCTTGACCATTTAATTCAGAGTGAGACACACACACACACACACACACACACACACACACACACACACACACACACATCAGATGTGGAATCTGAGGAATGCATGAAAAAAGCATGTGTGCCTGTGGCTGGATGGAAACCTCCTCCAGGCCTTGGGGCTGCACAGCCAGCGCCACACAGTCTCTGCAACCAACATGAGCCCAGTGCCTGGCTTCAAGGGAACTGCCTGGATTTATCATTAGGCACACATGCACACACACACTTTACTCCCTCACTTTGTGCATTCCTGATATGTTGAGAGGGCGATAAAAACCGCTGTGCTAAAGATCAAACTGGTAAAATTAATTTTCTAGATAATGGCGCCTTATCAGAGTTGAGGTGCTCATGTTCATAGATAGCGTCATCACTCAGTGCCATTGTTTTCTGCGGGTGATTTATGAGATGGTGATGAATGGGCAACGCCTATCTGTTGTCATCTCCCTGTTAGAGGAGCCTTGCTTTGATTGCAGATAAGAAACAACTATGGGAATCCATGGAGCGTAGTCGTTTTTCAACAAGCTGGAGACAAAGTGAATTTGACTTCTCCCGTACCCTCCAGCGTGAGGTCAGGGTCTGAGGTGTTGTGGAGGGGGGGTTGATTCACGTGGCTAACCTCTCATTTCCTCTCCGGAAACTGGAGAGAGCGCACATGTACCCAAATACACACACAAATAGGCTTATGTATACTCATGAGGGTTAAGAGCGATATAAGGGGCCAGTATTAGGCCTTTTATTAAAAATTAGGTATCAGATTAGTCAGTGTGGCCCACCTCTGATATTATGGATATCATGTATCTTGTTTGATTCTATATTGATCATAGAATTGACCAATACTACACTGGTTGTCTATGGAAAGCCCCCAACTGGACTGATCTTAAAGGAATACTTTAATAAGTGCTTAAGATGGAGACAAAATGAAAGCACAAGGAATTTAAAAGAATACTCCAATGTTTTAGGCAAAATACCTTTTTTCCACCTTACCCAGAGTGAGACAAGATGTTCAATACCATTTTCACCTCTGTACATCCACTGTTTGGTTCCTATGGGTAACATTGCGTGTTAGCTTAGCATAAAGACTTGAAGTCTATCGCTTTAGGAGACCATCTAACTTCTCCTAAAATGACTCATTTAAAAAAAACAAAATCCAAGACGTAATACACATGACATATTGTGTAAATGAGACAGCTTCAGAGTTGCTGTAAGTTTTTTTTTTTTTTTTAACTTTGACAGACCTAAGCTAATGACTCCTGTAGACTTCAAGTCTTTATGCTAAGCTAACATGCAATGCTACCCATAGGAACTCAACCAGTGGACGTACAGAGATAAAAATGGTACTGAAACATCTTGTTTCAGTCTGTGTAAGAAAAAGGGTATTTTGCCCAAAACATTGGAGTATTCCTTTAATGAGACATTTTGATCAGTTCTACGTGAATTATGGCTGTACAATTATCAGTACTGTATCGCTATCATGAAATATGAGTAGATACTGTCTGGGATTTTGGATATTGTAATATGGTGATATGGAATAAGTATTTTCCTGGTTTTACAGTAATAAAGGTATGTAATCTTCTGAACTCATTAGACTGTTGTAGCTGTTGCCTGTACCTGCTTGGTTATCACATCCACATTACTAATAATTGCTTATCAAAAATAAAACCTCATTGTGTACATAATTTGTGACAGCACCAGTAGTCATCCCTACAATATTGTTACAATATAGATATCGAGGTATTCAGTCCAAAATATTGTGATATTTGACTAACCCTACTCCTAACCCTAAACCTTATCCCTATACATGGGAGAAACACCTAATATTTGGAATAGATTTTTGGCTTGAAAATAATTAAATTTAAAATATAGATTATTGTTCCAAACAACAGGTCTTGCTAGCTTCAATCCAAAAATATTACCGTATCACCCTTCAGAAACTTGGATTGAACCCTTATACACACGCACATACAAAAACATTTAATAACACATTTTAACACAGGGCTCCCTTATGCCGAGTGGTCAGTGGGTGAGGGGCTGGGAAATAGGAAATCCTAGCGAGGGGTGTTATCCCTGGCTCTCAGGCCGGTCCTGTGTGGCCTGGCAAGGTGTGGCGCTCTCACCATCAACACACCCTGCACAGCAACAGAGAGGCTTGTTGTTCAAGGTTCAGGTGGAAATATCCGTGATATACTGCTGGTGGAACCCCACAGCAGTGTACTCTCTCACACACACACACACTCACACTCAGTTGCAGACCTGAATTGTAGTTCTAATAGTTTTTCTGGATGTCAAACTGAAGCAGTGGAGGTAATAGAGGAGGTAGCTACTACGAAGTTGTTCAGACTAGCCATGCTAACTTGTAGCTATGTAGCTCAGTGATTCTTAAAGGTAGAAAGCTAGAAGGTACTGCATGTTTGCCACGAGAGGGCATTTACAATAAATAAATGAAGTGTTCAGTTTTCAATTTTGTAATTAAGTTTGAAATTACCATAAAATTTTTATGATTGCATTTAAAAAAACATAATCAGAATTAATAAAACAAAGCCATGAGATTTAAATGGCCTGTTGTTCTTCATTTATCTGACCTACTTTTGATTCGGAACGCATCTTCTATGTCGTAATTGATGGAATACCTTTTCATCGGCAGGGAAAGAGTGTAAGGCTTGCGTTGGATGTGGAAGATTTTCACATTTCAAATTGGGCCATGGTTTTATTAAGTTTGGGAATGTCTGATCTAGCTAGTTAGCTGTTTTGCCAACCTTCCAACATCAAGAATGCTTCAGTCAAAAAAACAAAAAAAAAAAAAGGAAATCTTTGCCATTTCTATTTTATTTATATTTGGTCCACAGTTTGTACTAAGTTTGCCAGTTAGCTAACTTGGGCTCTGAAACTGTATTTCTTTGGTGCTGCCCGTCGAGGGTTCGCTCAACCACTGAGGCTGCGTCTCCTGCCGAGAGATGTTTGCAGAGCTACAGCTCCAATCTGCTTCTACTTTACTTGACAAACATGTTTGGATCTAACTAAATTTGCTCTCATTTGGTTGCTAACTCTCTACATGAGCACAGGAGTCCACTCCTTGCCTCAGTTCTGATGGGAAAACAGTCTAAATTTATGAGTCAGCCTATGGCTCTGTCTCAGTGGAATGTTTTTGTTAAGGCACTGTGGTGAAAGGAGGCTGGGTGGGTGAGTGGGTGGTGGTGGGGTCATTCTCCTGTGGGCCTGTTAAATAGTAGTCTGGTTTCCCTTCCTAACTCAGATCTTTACGGTGCTGAAAATGTTTGAACTAACATCAGTGATAGGAGGGTTGCCATGCCGACGAGCAGCAGTGTTGGTTGGATTAGATTACCACAGTGATGTAGGACAACATAGCGGTATCATTAGAGCCGATAGCTGTTCTCAGCACTGCTGAGCCCCCCCTGGACAATTAGTTCTGCAAGCAGCAGCACAACAAACAGTCAGCGAGACTCCCAACATGTTCCTTATACTTTCGTACAACCTTTGCAATTCCTTTTCCCCGTATTTTCTTCTCCTTCTGAATACCTAAGAAAATGAAAAAGGGTTTCTTTCTGTGTAGGGAGTTTGTGTGTAAAAGAGTAAATGGTCAAATCTAATTACCTCATTAGTTTGTATGTGTGTGTGTTTGCCTCCGCCTGGCAGAGGTGAAGGTGCTGCCAGGGTGGGGAAGCTACACAGTAAACACATTGAGTCTGTTGTATTTAACACATGGTGGAATGTCGCCCTAATGCAGCAACAGCCCCTCCACCTCAGCTCCTCCCCATGCTGCACATATAGGAATTTGTTTATCTGCCTGCATATCCCACCTGTGTTGTAATTTGCTCCCATACTGACTGAGTTATGCTAAGTCACATAAGATGTATTGCATTACATGTGTACAGTCTATCTTTGCTCTTAGCTTTAGTTTACTTGCAAATACATCCTATCAATAAAATGCATAACAAATAGGGTTTCCATTGTGGCCCTGATGTAGAATTCCAACAAGTTTTCCATGACTTTCCATGGCTAAGTCCAAGCACTTCCATGACCTAAAAATGTGATTCCTTCCAGGTTTGTTAATGTTGTTTTGCAGTCTGGTTTCCATTCTGCTTGGACTCAAAACCACCAGCTAATGCAATGAATGTGAGAAAGAAGTTGGGAAATAGATTGTGCTTTATTTCGGTGAGATGTAGGTATAATGCAGATATTCCCAGAGAATTGATCAAATCCCCTGACTTTATTTCCCTGCCTGCAATACGCTTCTGAGTTCCATGATGTTGTAGAAATTCCACGAGCAGTGGGGACCCTGTCAAGAAAACAGAAATGCAAACTGTGGGGGACGAAGAAACTCTCAAGGGCTTATAAAAGTTCTCATTCCAAAGGGGAAAAGGACTATCAACAAAGGCAAAAATAATTGTTGCATTGCTAGCATTAAACATGTGTCTATACATTATAGATGATTGCTTTGTGCATGCCTGGCCGGATAAAAATTATAATCAAGCCCAAGAACAGTGTGTACTGAACTGTACATAGATTAAAATTTATTTTGCTTTTACTTGCGCTTTGTTTACTTAAAGTGGTGAGTATTTCTTAGTATAAGTACAATAATTGATATTTTGGAGACTTTGTTGTACAGAGGATTAGATAATTATGCTGTCTCTGCTTTGCATTCAGATGAAACTTGAGTCATCTACTGTAGTAAATGGCTCTCATACTTCATTGCTTTTCTCAGAGGTAGACCAATATATCGTCTGTTGATATTCGGGGCTTTACTGACTGGAGCTATACTGGTATTTTATTAAAATACTGATATAAACCAGTAAATGTTATCACTCTTTTTTTTTTTTTTTGGCTCATTTATTACTGAACTGACCAATGCTACACTTCCTGTGTATGGGAAGCCCTCAACATGAATTGTTGCTAATAGGACATTTTCATCAGATTCCGCTCATGTATGCATCAGTGCAGTTTTATCATTATTATTATCCTGTGTTTCAATTGAGATTATAGTCTAAAAGCTATTTCATATGCCTTTAGATTACTTAGATCAAAAAGCTTTATTAATCCCCAGTGGGGGAAACTCATTTGCCACCAAATCAATTCATACAGATAACAAATAATACAGATTATACACAACACTGTACACAACAAATTTATAACACCATAAAAAGCAATTTGAAACAGGAATAACAGCTGGAAGGTGCTGTAAATCTAGAATATGTCGAAAGTGTTTATTAAAAAAATCTGACCGCTGCCAGAACAAAAGGCCTTCTGAGTCGTTCAGTAGATCACTGAGGCATCACTAGTCGCTCACTGAATGAGCTTCTCAGTCCGTTAAGAACACCATGTAAAGGGTGGCCTTCAAAATACAATTTAACAGAATGTTGTATCATGCAGATGCACTCTCAACATAGTGTGACTGTAGAGAAGGTGAGTTAACGGAATACTCCAACATTTTGGGAAACATCTCCTTTTGCCGACCCACCCAGACTGAGAAAAGATGTTCAATACCATTTTCACCTCTGTACGCCCACTGCTTCAGTTCCTATGGTTAGCATTTCGTGTTCAGCTAGCATAATGACTTGAAGTCTATGGGAGTCAGCTGATCTAGCAACTCCTTACAGCAACTCTGAAGCTGTATTATTTACACAATGTGTCATGTATTTGAAATACCCGTCTTGGAATTAAAAAAAAAACAAAACAAAAAAAACGAGAGTTAGGAGAAGTTAGGAGTTAGGAGAAGTTAGATTAAGTCAGATGGTAGGAACTACAACCAATGCACATATATGTTCAGGGGTAATAGTTCCTACCATCTAACTTCTTCTAAAATGACTCTCCTTTTTTTTTCTTTTTTTTTTTAAAATTCCAGATGTATGTGTATTTCAAATACACATGTATTTCAATTACATTCTCTACAATTCTCTACAATAATTTATTTACAGTTTACCTCAGGTTCTCATGTAATATAAGTCCCTGTGCAATCAGGGCTTACAATACGGTTGGCGAAAGTCCATCAAGAGTCAGTACCAGCGGTCTACCAGTAGTAGATGAAGACATCCTCAACTTCACACAATGAAGAGAACCTAACATGCGTTTCTCAACATGGACCCTCACACAGTCATGTCCCAGGCCTCTTCAATAGGCCATACTAACTTGGCCCAGTGAGAAATTCCCCAAGTAGTCACAAATATTCAAGCTGACTTTCCATTTTTGGATTTATTAGACATTGGGAAATAGTTTTGTAACAAGGCATGCACTGGAGCTGTCACCTCCCTGTTTTGGCCGTGAAACCTGCCTAGTCAGGGATGTTCTCAGTAGGGAAGTTGGTGGTCAGTGGAATTGCTGAAAAGTTTAATGTACTAAAGGATTGACGACAAAGGCAAAAAAGGGACAGCATTATCTCTTGGGTGGATCTCCTGCTGTCTTCCTTATTTTCTGGGATGAATCAGGCCTTTGATTTGTCTTAGTCTGCAATGTGGTCTGTTTGACATGTGATTACTCCAAGTGACAAAAGAAGCAAGTCAACCATGGTATGTTTCAAAGCAACCACTTTTAAGCAGCTCCTGTCAGAACTGCCAGACGGATGCAGCTCAAGATTAGAGCTGGTACTTTTGGATTGACACTATCAATAGAAAAAAAAATCAAGTATTCTATTTTTGTCCCATAATTTTATACTTGTCTGGGTGGAAAGCATTTAGACCATCTGGTGCACTAAAATTCTAGATTAAAACAAATCAAGTTTCTTAAGGCAGGAGACCTACCACACCTACTCTAAGATACATAATTAAGAAGACTGTATGAATAAATAAAATATACAACAAACACAACATTTCATTGCAAGTTTTACAAGCTGTTTTTATGTAGCTGTGGTCCGAGAGAAACCAAGTGTCCAAGCCAAGTATCAACCTGGTATATTGGTCTAACTCTAGAAAAGATGCCAAAAAGCCACTCAGCTTCTTTTTGTTGGGGAAAATGGCCAGCAGGGTGTACATACTGATTTGCACCAGTCATGTTGGTGTCTGATGCTGTTTGCAACGGCACAGACAAAAGCTTCTTCATCTGTCGTCATGGTCATATGCAGCTTAGTGCTGTGTGACTCAATTGAGTGTCAGACACACACAGATCTTTGCATTGTTGCATGTCCTGTGGTTATTAAATGAGTCAACTCCCCCGCCCCTGCAGTGCAACACATGGTAACATCTTTCCCACTTGATAACCTAAATAAAACAGCCAATCTCACCCACCTCACTTTCCTTTAAAATCCGAGACAGATTTCATCATGTTCTAGGACTGCACGATTTATCGTTTTCTGATCGAAATTGTGATTTCAGACAACGCGATCATGTGATCGCCAAAGCTGCGTTTTTTTGCAGCACTCCTGACTGACCTAGGATCTGTTGTGTCAACTATTTTACACATATATGCCGTCTCCCCACCATCCTGCCAAGCTCACCAATCAGAAGCGGCATGCTACTCGTGAACAGGTCACGCTAACCAATCAGTACTAACCTGCTCCTCGTGTTTTGAAATGGCTTCAGCGGAACCAGAAGCGGAGTTAGGGGATTTAATCCCCAAGAAAAACAGCACATTGGTCATTTGGGAGTTAGGCTAACTTTTTTTTTTAAGTTAAGACAGTCAAAGATGGCTCTTTTAGTTCTTCAGTTGTAATAACTGCTGTTGGTCAAGGACTTCAAAGAATGTACATGCATGTTTCTTGTTAATAATAATAATAAATACATTTGGAAGCAATTCTTACCTTTAGTTTTCGTCCTTGCATTAGAGTAATAGCTTTTAATGTTTTGATGGTATGATGTAATTTTCTGTCATGTTTGTAAATGTTACTGTACATTGCGAATATCGCACTGAAGCTTGATTTGAAGAAAATCGTGAATCGAGTTGAAATCGCAATATCTGCCAGAAAAATCGCAATTAGATCTTTTCCTAAAATCATTCAGCCCTAATAGGTTCCCCTTTTTAAAAAGACATAGTTGCATCAGAACTGCCGTATTGTTAAAGGAATACTTCTAGAGTGAGACAAGATGTTTGATAACATTTTCACCTCCATACGTCCATTGGTTTGGTTCCTATAGGCAGACTTCAAGTCTTTATGCTAAGCTAATATGAAATGCTACCCATAGGAACCGAACCAGTGGACGTACAGAGTTGAAAATGGTATCCAACATCTTGCTCCAGTCTGGGTAAGTCGTGAAAAAAAGGTTATTTTGTCCAAAACGTTGGAGTTTTCCTTGAACTGAAATGTTTGTTATATCCTTGAACTAACATCTATGTGACCTGAACCTTGAAGCAGAGGGCCTGGCCATGGTCCTTTGGTAGCACGTTGCTGGATTCCCATGTCAAACTGCTATCATCCAGTCAAAAAGTAAAGTGCATGAAGAAAGGATGGCGTTTGGCAATGGAAAATGTCTAGAGACCCTAGTGCTGGACTTTCTCTTGGCATCTCCTCCCTTTCTCCAGTCACTCCTTTGCTTAGCTAAGGGTTACATTCCAATGAGACTTCCTGTCCAAGCGACCAATTGTCAAGAAAACACTTCCTCTTTGCTTTTCAAAGGTGCAACCAATTGTGTTCACCTTTAAGAAAAAAAAAGCCTAGAATAGGACCTCTAGGTGATATTAGGAAGCAATCATGAACACAAGAATAGCAGAGAATCAAGGATCTCTAATCTTAAAAAAAAAGAAACAACTATGAATAGCCTCTAATCTTGATGAAAAATCAGGCCAGTTATTGTTTGGATTTACTTTGATGACATCAGTGAAACAGGGGCGGCTCTATGGAAGTAATACTCCCTTATTGAGGTGTTTTGCCTTCTTGACTATATCTCACAGTGTGATACACCCTGTGTGTGTCTGTGAGAGAGTTGAGCAAGAGGCTGATGTGGGGACTGAGTCGTAGGGTTGGGATGTGGGAGAGAGGCAGTACATAGTGGAGATTTGTCTCTTTTTTTGGTCATCAGGATGTTTATTCAAGATGGTTTGCATTAGTCAGCACTGTACAAACAGTGATGTCAGGCCCATTTTACCTGTATCAATCTTGTACATTCCCAAATGCTGACCTGCAGTGACTCACTTCACTTGTCCAACTGGATTTTTTTTTTCTTTTTTTTTTGGCTTTTTTTTGGCTTTTGTGTGTCTACACAGTTTACAGGTGGGCTACAGCTAGCAAACAGACCTTTGCTCGTTGCATACAACTGTTTTTGCCAGGTATGCCTCAGTGTTTCTGAGGGACTGTGTCCACCAAAGCGTTTTTTCCCATCTGAAAACGCCAACCGCTCCTCTGAAAACGCTCAGCTGGGAGCGCTTGAGAGCGTGTTGGAAAAGCAGTGTTCTTTTTCAACTGAGACACTCTGGTTGCTATAATACGGAATGTATGTGGAAGTAACGGTAAATTTGTTGCAAGTTCCCAACTATGTGGTTCATTTTCTCGATGCATTATTTTTCAGATTAATGTTGCGGTAGTCAGGGATGTCAGCTGGTACAAACATGGATATTCAGACACAAGTGGTATTAATTTCTCCTCCATTGTTGTCGCTGTTCCGCACTACTACCTATAGGATATGACTGTTGGTCTTTGTGGTGTTTGTCCCGCCCATCCTGCACTGTGATTGGACGGCTGGGTAAAAAGTAACATTGACCAGCGCAGCATTTTACTTAAAGTTGAACATTTTTCAACTCTCGGCGGCCGAAAAAACGCCAAACGCCCAGCGCTAAAACGATCAACACCTAGCCGCGCTGCCGGTGTTTGTAGCAGAGCGTAAATACGCGGTGCTCCCATTGCAAACAGCTAGAAAAATATGCTGGCTGCAGGAAAAAATGCTTTGGTGGACACAGCCCTTAAGGAGATAATTTAAGTAACTGATGAAGCAAAAATGACACACTGTCATATTCATGTTCCCATTAATTTCTATACCCAGTCCCCCATCCGTAACTATGCCTGGCTACCTTCCTAATGGCTTCACCAGAAAGCCTAATTATATACTCTGGCTGGTTAGGAAGAAACTGATCCATCTCATTATTTCTTCCCCAGTGCAAAAGCAACATTTCATAACCACAATGCAGAGCAGATGGGATCAAACGGGTCATCTCTCTTCCCTCCCCATTTGCAAGTACAACTGTTGAACATATTTCCCATAGAGCCCAGATGCAGAGAGACACGTTTTGCTCATACACTAATTACTACTGCTGTGTTAAGATTTATATGTCTCTGAAACTATTTCAGTACAATTAATATCTTGCCAGATCCTGTTACTTTTAGGAGATCTGTTGTAGACCGGCACAGAGGAATGCCTGTAAAGGGAAGTCAGTTTAGAAAAAGTTTGATCTAGAGCTGGGCTCTGGGGAAAGGTGGTGTGTAGATTTTAAGTGGTCCTAGTGGATTGATCCATAGAGAATTGGAAATCCTCCATCCATCCCATGCAAAATAACTTGGCACCAGCAAGGCAGTTCTTTCCCTCTGGCCTGATCTGGATCCCACTTTGTCCACAACCACCAGACCCTTCTCAGGATTCCTACACAGGTCTGGAAAGTGGGGGGGAAAGAAATTGATCATTTTCATTTCTCAAAATTCTGTAAGCAGACAAAAACACACAGTGAGAGAAAGTTCTTTCTTCATACTTGTATGGCATTGTTATCCCACTGTTCCCACAATTCATGTCTAAATCTCATATAGGATTCTTGTGAATACTATGTTATCAAAATGGAAGTGTGTGATCTAACGCGCACTTGTTTTGAGGTCTTTGATATGAAAAGGTTTCAGAACCCCCAGTGTGAGTTGATAGTCAATTGCCATATTTTAGACCAACCAAAACTGTCAGAGCCACTCAAGAAATTCAAGTGGTAATCCTCATGTTCCTCTGCTTTTGTCTCATTTTTTGGGGCTAATCGCTCACTGCTGTAGCATCTCTGCCCTGCACTTCATTGCAGATCATTTGTCAGTCAGTGTGACAGTCTTTTCCTTGGGGTTTCCTTTGATGAAGTTACTTACCCATTGCCCTTTTCACTGAGCTCCAGACATAAACTTAATCAAAACTGCTCCTTTGGCTCAGACCATGGACGTTTAGTTCAACCAATGAGATCATTTCTGCCTGTGAGAAATGCCTGTATAACTAACCCTCCATCTGCCATTATCACCCAATAATGGATGGTAATGGACTCAAGCCCTCCTTTCACTAAGTGTCCAGTGTGAGAGGTGGGAACTGTGAACGTCAACCAGACGTCGAGCAAATAGTAGTGATGTGGACCCAGGAGATAAAAAACAAAGAACAGTGTGAAATGCTGAACCTTCTGTCAAGGCTGTGTTTGACTTTCATTGTGTAAACGTTTTGTCCACAAATAAATCTTGGTAAGGTTATACTCAGGAAGGTGGACTTAGCAACCAAATCAGAACTCAAAGGACACAGCAGCTAGATTAGAAATGGAGACCTGCCCTTTAAACGTAAAACATTTGGGCGTACAGTGGAACCATGGAAATGTCGAGATGTTGTATTTTTAGTATTCCTCTCCACCGTGGCAGTCAGTAATGCTAGCTTTTTTTTATTGGGCTGTGGAATTCTTATCTGATGTCTTATTGAATTCTGTTTGTTGTTTTTTTTTTGCTGAGCTTTTACGAAGGTTGCAGCCCCTCTTGCGCAATCCTCATCTCAAACCTTAAAAATCCTCCTGCACTGTATCTCATCTGCTTGTCTCTGTCTCAGTTTGATTGTTTGATTAATATAGATTTGATAAGGGAACTCTAGAGAGTGACAGTGTCCTTTTTATATGTTGAACATTTGATGCATATAACCTTTGATAAAGTAATTGCAAACATTGTGAAAGATCTTGTGCTGACTGCTTTTGAATGGCTTACCACCCTGTAAGCATTTGCATACAAGTCTGAATGTTCTTTTTTTGTAGTTGGTAGAACTTATTTGATCCTGTACATTTAAATGCACCATACCTACATGCCTGTAGCTGGGAAAATATCATGCAAGACCAGTCGTTTAAGCTAGTATTGGCTTTTATAAAAGTCCTATATGCTTCAGTCAAATTATTTCTTAGATACCAGTGGAGTGATCTGCCTTGTTTCAAGATAATGATAAGTACCTAAAGAAAATTCTTGAAAAAACTGCATTGGAAACAAGTGGAATTAGTTCACCTAATTGGCAGAGTAGGCTGTTTTTAAGAAAAGTATAAGATTTTAACACTGAATGGGACTAAATTACTTGTAACTTAACTTGTTACTTAAAAATGGATGCTTTTTGCAGTGCATCAGTTGACAGGGTAAGGTTGCATGACTTATTTTAATTGTGGACTTAACCCTAACCCTAACCCTAACCCTTAATTAAAAAAAATAAAAAATCAGAAGAAACTTAATGATCCCAGTGGAGAAATGGGTGGTTCCAACAGCAAATGTTAACACAGCAAAGAAGAACAAAACCAAGAACCAATGAAATGAGAATTGTACATTCTAAATACATGCAACCATTTTACTGTTTTTCAACCATACTGACACACTCAACAATGGAAGCAAATATAGATCACAAGAACACCTGCATTATCCACTATAGTGTATAAAATCTTGTGGACTAAATTTTGTTATCTCTCATCATTTTTTTTTTGTCACTTTGCCAGCTCGGACTGGGGAGGTGATGGGGGGCTTTGGCCGTCTGTATGAGCAGCAGTATGCTGTGGCTCTCTTCAACAAGGTTCGCTTTGACATCGAGGGAGGAGGCGGACCGCAGGCTCAGCTACTACACCGCAAGGTAAAACATCCCCTTTTTCCACTGCACAAGGCTCTGTGTTGAGATTCCCTCCTTTCACTCAGCTTTACTCAAATTAAAACTTTAGAACAATCTGTCTGAGGTATTATCACACTCTCAATCTTCTTTTTTGGACACCACTGAACTCATTTTTATGTCCCTTCTCCATGGTGCCTTTTCCATGGTACATGGCATTCCGAACACTGTCAGTAACATCTGTGATTAGAGACATTCATGAGATCACTGTTTATTTTATTAAACAGATTCATAGTAATACTACCTCCATGAAATATATATGCAGACAAGCATAATGTCCATAATTAACAAATTAATTAGCATAACTGATCAGGTAATATGTCATAGTCATTATGGCAGGACATGAGGCAGCTCAAGTGCCTCTTGTTATAAACTTGCATTCAGCTGATAACTTGTTTAGCTGTCATTATGATGTAGTTTGAGTTTGTCCCTTATGATTTCTGCAATGAATTTAGGTTTGAGTTAGCTTTAATGAACTTTGTGTTTTTGCAGTGCAACAATTCCAATTTTACCTTGTATTGCAGTTGACGTTTCTTTTATTTTAGAGCACTTTCTCAAAAAAATCTTTTAGCCATCATCAGTCTCTACATGACTTGAGCTAGTGGCAAATTATTGAGTGCTCCAATTTTCTTCCTATTTTAGCAGGCACATCTTGCTTTTTCCCCCAGTATTTAATCTATTTGCCTACATGTAAATAGAGCAAGATCTCCAGTACTGAAGAAAATCAGCTTTCTCTCAGCCGGGGGTTATTTCAGTTTTCAGTGGTGTATTATATAGTGGGTCTAACTTGTAAATAGTTTTGTCCGCTCTTTACACACAGCTATCAAACACACATGCATAGACACTCACACAGTTTAAGCTGTGGGAGCGGGTCTGGAGTCTCGTAATGGTTTATGAGAGTGTATTGAGGAATGCAGTCAGCTTTCCTGAGGACAACAATGCTAACAGGGTGGCTGGGTGGGATTAAGTAAACAACAAGCTAATATGATTGACTTATGTTTCTCCACAAATACAGGGGCTGCCTTTTTCCTGACTTCTATCGCAACAAAAACCTCTTTATTTTTCAGGTCTTTCGGCGCAGTATACCGGCCTGAAAATGTGTCACCTGCCTTTTGCCCTTTGTGGTATATTTTGAGTTGAATGGTGTTGTTGTCTCTTTCAGATTCCTCTGGAGAACAAGTCTATCTTCTCTGGATCGCTGTTTCAGTACTTGGAGGAGAACAAGAAATGGAGGAACCGCTTCCTCTTTGTCCCAGACTCCTACAATATCAACTATTACGACAACAAAGCGGTGAGGAAAAAAAAAAAAAACATTCCCTGCACAGGTCTGGAAAGTCTTGAAAGACCAGTGATCTCCAGCAATCTGATCAAGACTCATGTATATGCATGTTTTTATTCGAACCAGACACTACATCATATTATTTCACTTATTTACACAACTTCAGCTAGAGCAGGGGAACTAATCATCGAAATCACTTGCTGTACTGTTTGGTTGGAGTGAATGAATCTCTATCTACATTGCTCCTGATGGCACATGGTTGGAGACCATTGGCATTGAAAAACATTTTGAACACTTCCAATTCTTGAAAGCTTAGGGAATTTAACAAAAAATCTGGAAAAAAAAATGAAAGAAATTAAAGAAAAACTCTGACTCTTGCATATTGTAATACATCTTGCTGTGAAGGATAATCTTGAGCTATTGAGTGACATTACCAATGTGCTGGTCATATTATCCAACCACTATCGGTACATAGGATTCATTTTGTTATTATGGAATACAGATCAAAATCTTCACGTCAAAGTGTGCAGGAACTCTGACCACCAGATATCTTCATCATGTATCCAATCGGGAGTGCATCCCCGTTTGGATACAGCACTTCTACTATATATTCTTAGTAATGTTGTTCTGTACCCAAGTACACTTGCGTATCTACACACTCCAATACAGTATGTGGTGGTATGCACCTAGCTGGTTTGCAATCCGCCAATAATCACAAGGAAGATGAAGAAGATTCACTTTCTAAATAGCACTCTAAGGGTGTTTTCACATTAGGTACGGTTGCTTCGTACCGCGCCTGAGTCTGATTGCCCCCCTCTTCACTCCCACACCACTCAGCTTTCACGTTAGTCATGTTCCGTACCCAAGTACACGTGCATATCTACACACTCTGATACAGTAGGTGGCTGTATGTACCTAGTTGGTTTGCAAACCGCCAGTAAACACAGAGAAGAAGAAGATTAACATTCTAAATAGCATTCTAAATAGCTGTCCACTTCCGTGTTTTGGTACAGTACCTTTCACACCTGATACGGGCTGTACCCAAGTACAAATGAAGTGTACTCGAGACCACCTTTTCAAGTGGACTCGGGTACAGTACACGGTGTTCACACTCATCAAACGAACTGTACTTTGGAGTCATTGAAGTGTACTCAGATCCGGGCCTGGGTCCCTGATGTGAAAGCCTTCTTAGATGCATGCTATTAAAATGAACTAACTGTCCAGCTCTATTTTTACAACAATGCCAAGACACAGACATGATTTTGGTGCCAGTCCTCTCGTCATATAATGGATAACATTACCACTGGGTAATGCACGTTGTTGCGTGCAGGCAACATCATTTGAGTGGACAAATCCTCGCAGTGCTATCTGTTTTAGATTATGCGTGTATGATTCACTGTCTCACATCTACTGTCTGCTTTCTGTCTTGGCTACCAGTCCCATGACAAAGGGCTCCATCCCAAAGGAACCATCAACTGTGCCGGCTACAAAGTGCTGACATCTATGGAGCAATACCTGGATCTGATCAGCAACAGCTTGCCTGGTGAGGAAGAGTGGAAAGGAGAGGAGGATGGAGGAGAAAAGGGGAGCAGAAGGAAAATGCAAAGGATTCAACCTGTATGGGTGTTTGAATAGTAGTATTTTTTATGGATTGAAGCTGCTCATAGGTAATAGTTTGTGCCAGTATTTTATTCTTGTCAGTGTGGAAAAGCCTCAGAAACATCACTTTGACCAGCATGATACTCTACAACTCTCCTGAAATATAGGATAATTATAACAGTTCAGATTAATGGCCTCCTGTAGACAACCAGTGCAATGTTGATCCACAATGATTCCCCCGATGAATATGTAATAAATCCAGCTGCATCTTATCCATCATATTAGAGGTGGACAACACTGAATGCACCACATCCCATTAAGTAAAATGCCAATATCAGCCTGATATATTGGAAAAGCCCTAATAAGAAAGCCAGTGAGATGAGACCGAAGTGATGGGGATGATTGAAGGATCGAGCTGGAGGAATGGAGGAGTACCAAGTAGAAAGATGAGAGAGGGAAGGAGAACTGGAATTGCTTTAGAGTGTGTGTGATGAGGGGCCCACAGTAAGGTTGCTACTAGCCTAAATGTCATGTTTAATCCTTTAGCATAAGTGGATGCTGGTTTTGTTTGAAACAGCTAGAAGCTGTTTAAACACTCAAGGGTGTTCATTTTCTTTGAAGTAGAGGCACTTAATTTTCCAAGTATAATAACTGTACAGGCATTTGTCTTTGTGGCAACGAAGGGACATGCAGTACAGTGTCAATAGCACATGTAGTAACATATACTGGAATGGATGATGGTACAGGGAAAGCACAACATT
This sequence comes from Neoniphon sammara, assembly GCA_900302535.1. NCBI lineage: Eukaryota > Metazoa > Chordata > Actinopteri > Holocentriformes > Holocentridae > Neoniphon > Neoniphon sammara. The sequence goes on along the minus strand of OMKZ01020010.1, from coordinate 23,065 downwards.
GCATTCAGTGCAGAAGGGCTGTATATGACATACAGCAGATGACAAGACTGTGCATAAAACTGCAAAAAATCTTAAGGGAATACTCTTACGTTGTGGGCAAAATAGCCTTTTTCCAACTTACCCCGACTGAGACGAGATGTTCGATACCATGTTCACTTCTGTACGTCCACTGGTTCAGTTCCTATGGGTAGCGTTTCATGTTAGCTTAGCATAAAGACTTGAAGTCTACAGGAGTCACTAGCCTAGCTTCATCAAAGTGAAAAAGTAAACCTTACAGCAACTTTGTACAATGTATCGTGTATTTGAAATACATGTCTTGGAATTTTTTTTTTTAAAAAACAAGAAGTTAGATGGTTGAACTATAACCACTGAACACATGTATCCTCCTGTTTACTAACTTTGCCTTCAGCGATGTGCGGATCACCCTGCTAGACAGAAGGATGCATGTGTTCAGCAGTTATAGTTCCAACCATCTAACTTCTCGTTTTAAAAAAAAATTCCAAGACTTATTGAACATCTTGTCTCAGTCTGGCTAAGTCAGAAAAAGCAAGTAAGATTCAGTATATAGATACGATTCCTTACTTCATACATTATGAGAAGTGCAAGATGCTGCATGTTTCAGAGAACACACAGAAAGAGCAATATAACAACTCAGTGGTGTGTGTTGGTATGCATATTTTCTAGGTGTAAAAGCCAAGGTGGGAAGTTCACCCTTCCTAAAGTGTGCCACCCAGTTCCCTCTGATCCTCTGGCACCCGTACGGCCGTCACTATTACTTCTGTGTGGTGACAGAGAAAGAGCAGCAGAAGTGGCATGCAGTCTTTCAGGACTGCGTCAGACATGCCAACGATGGTGAGTCCTGCCAACAAACACAGAAATTCCTGGAGACACACATGCACATGGACTAAAACTGACTGGACACACTGTGACCTAAGGGCATGATAAAACCAGCAGTTAAACTAAGGGTACTATGTGCAGCAGTTTTAATCATGAATATATCTTTGTCAAATTAATTGCAATATCTTGGCATAATTACCACAAACAAATAGAAAACAGGATTGAGATGATTGGTAGCCTTTTACTCTTGCATGTGGCATTGTTCCTGTTTTACAAAATTAAGACCACATTTCCCATAAACTGCATATCATCCTGTTCCCCCTCTTTTCCCCTGGAATCTTACTGACGAAGATAAATGTTTTTGTTTTTTTCACTGGCTTCTCTGTTTTTATTATCGTAATCGAGATCCTAAATCTTGAGTGCAGCTTGAGTCTCAGGTCCTTAATGTTCAAATCCAAGTCATCAAGGTCCTGTCTGAGTCAAGTCTCAAGTTCTGAGGTACTCAGGTTCAAGTAACCAGTTTGAGTTAAAGTAATTTATACTGGAACAGTCATTTCCGCAGTTGTCCTTTTACATTTTATTTTATTTATTTATTTTTACATTTGGCACTACTTTATGCACCAGTTACTATAGAATGTATGTAAGTAAATTTCACAGTGTGTGGTGAGGCCATTTCCACCTGTGATTTAGCAACACTCCCACTTTCAGGCACCAAATGCTCACCAGTGCTGCATCATCCCATCAGTGCTTGTGTTGTATGATAATTGAAAGCTAATGTCTACATATAGCATTGTTATCCAAACGTATGATCAGGTACAAATTTAGGGTAACAATGAAAATTTCTAGTTGCTTCATGAGTCATCAGAATTGGGATTCATTTCAGACTCGGGTTTGAGCAATCCAGCAAATTTCCCACCAAATCCAACCTGGTGGCACACAATGTGAAATTCAGTGTAGAGGTCAATAGAGGCTGCGGATCTTCTCAAGAAAGGTCTTGCTTGTCCATGATAGTTATTGTGTGGTAATTGTTGATTGATGTTAAAATGCTAAATAGCACCTTTTTAATGAGAAATTTGTCAAGGCATACAGCACTTTCCATAGCTACAACAAACAGAAACATACAAGAAACATTACAATTCAATGAAGTGAAGAGCATTAGATTGAAAGCCAAGCAAAGTGGGGTAGAGAGTATTGCACAGTTAAGCAGCTTTATGCCATGTGGGACACTGAAAACTTCAGTCTTTTGGATTTTGTCTGTGGCTGCCTGAATCTACAGCTTGTAGGGAGTGGCTCAAATCCTCCCCACAAGTGTCTAGTCTGACTGAATATATGTGGTCCAAACATATTGGGCAATATTATACTTGCTCTTCATAGTGCAGCAGAAAGGGCAAGACCCCACATGCTCTGAACTTCAGTCTTAAGAGTAATATTTTATCACAAAAAAGCTTTGATCTGTGTTGATAAGAACAGTGGGTTCTATCGACAGAATGGCAGGTGGAAATGGCAGAGGAGCTGTTCCTCTTATACACAGTAAAAAGCTGTATGCCTTGTCATGTTACCTCTTGTATTGGTATCTCTATTCCCTTCTCTGCTTTTTTTTTTGTTTGCGCCAATAGTCTTCCTCTTTCATTCCTTACTCACCATCTTTGTTTTATTTACTTGCATTTTTCTACATTGTGAATCAGTTCAATCCTAGTCCTTCTTTCTCCAGCCCCTGCTCTCACTCTTTAAGTGTTCTCACAGTCATGTATTTTGGGAAGCATACATTGTAGTAACTGGTTTGGTTAGAGGTCGACCGATATTGGACCACAAAAAGGTTTAACCTACAGAACCCTATGGCTAGATTAATGCACTGAGGGTTTATTTATTTATTTATGTATATATTTTTCATAGAGTGGAAAATTGCTTTCTGATTATCTCAGTTGTAAATGTTAGTCTACATTGAAAAACAGGCAAATTTTGCGCATTCATGGCTGCATATCACAGCAGTTACCAAAGCCTGTGCCTTTGGCCTAACATCAAGTTATCAGGAGTTTCACATGCACACAGACATTTTCAGCTAAACTGGCTCTCAAAGGCTAAAATTTAATTTGCCCATAGTTGTGCTGGACTTGCTCTTGTGACTAGCTAAATTCTAACGACCATGCTTGCTAGCAAAACAGAGACGCAGCAGTAATCCTTCAGTCTAATGCACTGATAATAACGTTACTCTAATAGAACATAACGAACAACCCTCTCATGCTCATAATTCACAAATAAAGCTGTCTTATATGAATATAACTTTCATTTAAATATGAAAAATCTCAGGTACACAGTGGCATTATCTTCACCTACTGTAAGGAGCCTCTGTGCAGTGATTGGTGGCATGTGCCCCCGTAGACTGCGCAGCCATCAACCACTATTGTAAAGTTCTACCGATACTGATAGTTTATAAAACGTCCTATCGGCACCGATTAATCGGCCAATCGATTAATCAGTCGACCTCTAGTTTGGATGCAGTTTTCTCTGCACTTTCCATCTTAGAATCTTGTACCAAAGCAGGCAAGTCAGGAGCCTTGACCAAAGATGGTTTGAAAGGGAGAAGGCCCTCAAATTTTCTGATATCATCCCTGGCCATGGTCGGTGCAGAGGGGGAGCCCAGTTGAAATAGATCAAACAGCAGCCATAGCTGCTTTTCAAGTGTCCTAGAAGACACCCCCCATCAGTGAGGGACCCATTTACTTGCAAACAGCAAGTAACTGTTGGTTAGTCAGTCTCTCAGTCCCATAAATGTCCAAAAAACAAACAAAACAAAACTGTGGGTTGCTTAGGTTTCCCAGAGCCATAGTTGCAGTTTATCACAGATTATGTGTTCATCTTAGATTTAAGATAGATTTAAAAGCGAGTACAACTGCAATCTTATACCATCAGGCTCTGAGCAGCTCCACTGGAACATTTAGGGTCCAGTGACTTGCTCACTTGTACCTTGTTGGTAGTTGTTGAGCGAGTCGACAGTGTGTACTCTCCCCATCCAGATTTTCCCAGCCAGTCTGGGGATTTGTATCTAGAATTCTGTAATATTGGTTGCTTGAGATGTTGGTGATCTTACTCTTGCTTTGGGTAAGTGTTAGCTAAAAGCCTACAATGTACATGTAAACAAAATAGCTCAGTTTGTACTCTGATGCAATCAGCATAGCATTGCAGAGTTCGGCCGACGGTGAATGCACCGGATGAAAGGAGTCAAGAGTTTTTACATAGTTCTGTGGTTTTGGCATCCTTCACTGGGGCTTTGTGTCTCAACTGTAATAAGTTGCTGCAGTCTCAGGTGAACCTGAAACTGGCACAGGAACGAAGGTGGAATAAACTCAGAGCATGATGTCATGGTGTATTTATCTGGTTGCCACAGTGCTGCGAGATAAAAACGCTAGGACCCAAGAGGAACCTGTCACTTATAATTGGCAGCTTTGTTCTAACTTCAGATGAGTTGTTCACCTGTGCTGTTTACTTTAGCAAAGTGTTCATTAACTGGGGCAGGTGCTACAGAGTTTACCCACCAGGCCTGTATTTACATTGTCAGACACACAGCTTGGAGTTATTGTAGGGCTGAAATGGTGTTTGTCTGTGATTGTGTGTTATGTGTTTTTTGCTAATAACAGCTGGCCCTAGACTGCCAGTTGCACAGCTTTGTAGCACAGCTTGCAAATCAAGATCTATATATCTGTCTGTCTGACTTTGTCTCCCAAGCATTCAAGGTGTTTGCTTTCAATATAATGTTCATTCACACAGAGAGAAATTCAGTTTGCAGAGGGGAATAATATGCACAAACATGTGGAAAGCAGAACAATAACAGTATTCATAGTTAAATAATCGGTGTGGGCAGTCAAGTAAGGCCAGCTACAAAAACGAAGAACACAATGTACTCGGCAGCGAGTAAGTCATGGAAATAAAAAACATTCATGAGTTCCTAGTACAACATTCACAATATTGCTGTCAGCCTGGTCTGTGCTCATAGAAAGGCCAGCACAGACACCATAGCATGGTTTGACAGTGTAGTCAAGCCAGTATTCAAGCTTTAGTGTTTATGCTTCAGGATGTGATCACATCTGATGCTTTTTTGAATGCTTTTTTATTTTCTACAATATTATCCTCTTTGTTACTTCAGGTTAGCTGGATAACGCTGGCCTCCTTGTTCTGAGGCAGGCAGAAGAACCACAATGCATTGCAATACATTTACTGTACAGCTTTATGTGGTGTGTACCCAAGTAGGCCGATGCCTCATGTCTGTTGAAAATAAGGTAGCAAATTTTACAGTCACACTTACAGGCTATAGCCAAATAACAGCAATCAGCTTTTGAATCTTTTCATATACTTAGTTATTTAAACAATAAATTGGATTAAGAGATTATAAAATAAGATTTGTAGCCTGAATACAAATCAAACCAAAGTTTTCTACTACCCAATAGACAGTAGTAATATTGAAAATTTTAATTCACTCTCCTAGCCTCAACAGTAGAGAGGCTAAACTTTATTAACAAGAAATAATCCAGGCCCTGTTTTGACAGGGTTGTATGTGAGAAATGAGACTAAGAAAATGCAGAGTAATTGCACTAAGAGCCACAAAAACTTGAAACACATTCATTTTCATGTTGTACATCAGTGTGAGGTTTACACAAAATGTAATATGGCTAAGAGCAGAAGTCAGACCTGCACTTACTGTACTGTTCTGTTCAGTGTTATGCAATAAAATGCATAACTTCCTTAGTAAGTAGGGCATTTTACTTCAGCGTATAGTGCCAGAGGCAGCTCAGTGTGATGCGACAGCAGCACCGTGTTCTGACTGCACTGTGCTTCAATAAAATCTGGTATGTAGTGGTAATTAATTTTCTTAAATTCCTCTCTGTGTTTTTTCCTTAATGTTGAGCGTACATGAAGGCTTTCACATTAGTCCACATTTTCTTATTGCTACATGTTACATACAAAGCGCATAGATACTGATGTTAATGTGAGTAAAAATGATGAAACTCAGTTGGAAAAACTACAATGACAACAGGAACAGTCAATGCCTTAGGACAAGGACCTTATTTCTGCTTACTAATTTTCAGTGTTCTAGGAATTGAAGTTTAACCCCTTAAACTCTGGTTTAAATTTCACCTTATGTACTTTTTTTTTTTAAATTCAAGTTTTTATTGAACTTTTCAAAGGCTTGGTACATGGCAAACTTACTATGTTTCTTCATACAGGGACAGGTAGCATATAACTAACAATTAACTCTGGCAACAGACTTAACATATTTTTATAGGCAGCAAATACAAAAGAAAGTGGATACATAATAATATCAACTAATATGTGCATGTATCTGTATACACGCACACCTGTACATGCACTAATACCTTCATACATGCATACCTGCATACAGAATCAGAATCAGAAAAAGACAAACAAGCAAAACAACATTTTTCCATGTTGTACGACAGTGTCACATACGTATTCTGCATCTGCTGGTTAGAGCACTTCTGTGAAGCTATATCACACTTAAATTGAGTGAGATATTCTAAGCCAGGATGCCATTGTTTTATGGTTGCAGCATTACATCAAATAGAAAATATCTTGTACACAAATCTTACACACATTTTCCTGTAATTCAGCAGGATGTATTTGGTATATTTGGAAACCTTGGGATCTCCACTGGAATTTCAAATAAAGTTCTGTGGGTTTGAACACAGCTCATTTGTGCATTTATAATGAGGAACCCACTGATGGGACTGGCAGGGTTGAAGAGAATAACTGTAACAAACCAGCAGAAAAAAATGTTCAGGTGAGGTAAAAAAAAAAAAAAAAAAAAACGAATAAGGGGCATCTAAAACATTTCACCTCCAACCCAGATTTTCATACTTTTACTGCTTACTCTGACAACAATGCAGAGCATTGATTTGAAACCTGTATGTATGGCCGGGGGAGAGGCTGTGCGGAACCTGAAAAAGGAAACAACACCAATAGTTCCTCAGGCGTGAAACAGGCCTGCTGTACATAATGACTGGCTGAGTGACTCCATATGTTGTTTGTGTGCCACACAGAGAAATGTCTCTTTGCCTCGCATTAGCTTTTCTTTAACTGCTCTGTTAAACAAGGTGACTGTGAACCAGTCCCTGTTCCCTGGGTCAACAAGTCATTCTTTTCCAAACAGAGGAGCCTTTCAATACATAATGATGTGATGGGAGGAGGGGGCCGTGTGGTCAGGAAGACAGAGCTGTATCTTAAAGGTCACAGGTTTGAACCCTGGAAGAGGTTATGGTTCCATTAATGGTGGTCTGTCAACATTTTCTTTAGCGAGGTCTGTTCCCTCACCATAAAGGCTAAATCCCGCAAAACAGTTTTTATGCCAGGAGTAAGCCTGACTGGACCTGAGTCTGGGCCACACACAATACAATACCACAGCTGATTCAGGCATCCCAGACGGTCCCTGACAACTTTTCAAGATCGGAGTCAAAATGGCATGTCCCAATCTCCTGATGCAGTCAGGGGCCGTCTGGGATGTCCGTATCATTTTCCAACATGCCAGAAATTTTTGTTGTTGCTCTTGTAGTGTGAGAAGGCATAGCGAACCAATTTGTCACTCTGGCCAATTAGATTGCAGCAGGATATGACATCACTTTGTTTACTACACAGCATGAAAGCAACGTGTGTCATGGAAATTTCTTACCTCCAACTCTCAAAGTAAAATTGACAGTCCTTGCTGACCGCGTCGACCCAACCATGCATGCGCCCAAACTAGCAAAAAAGAATGAACAAAAACTGTGGCCAGTTGCTATTCGTTCATTAATTGTTTTTGTCAATAACCAGGCAAACGTCTTTTGAACCATTTGGCTTTCCATATGACAGACTATCCCGCGAGGCCCGACCTACAAGACTTCAACGTGTCGTTAACTTCCCTTTGAAGTCGGGCAGACTCGGGACTCTGCCATCTCTTGTTATTGAGTATTGTAATGTGCCAACTCCTGTCGTTGCCTTATCCTAAAGTGTGGCACTGTTATGGATAATGTGAGATGTCCTGTAACATTTGAGTGTTTAATGTGCGCCTGGCCGTGGTCAGTGTTGAATTTGGACCAATGACGTGATTGCTGAGCAGATTATTTTGTAGTGTGAACGGGTCCAAGACTTCTGCCAACTAAAGGCTAGTCAGAGCCTGATCAGTCATTCAGGGATGGCTGGAAGGTTGTCTTTTCTCACGTTCGAGAAGGACATCCCACATTCTACTCATTTCCTTGTGGAACCATTTACTGTGCATCTTTTCAAGTTTGACATAACTGAAAAAAATCCAAGCCACAATGTGTTAGGACGAGGAGGGGAGGAAGATTTCTATTTAATTAGTATGAAACCGTGGGCTAGTGTGGTGACAAAAGCTATGAAGTCCAGCTCTAAAGCGAAAAGCTGCAGTGTAGATGGAACAACTCCAAAAATGTCCACTGACAAAATTTTAGTGTTTGATGTGATGTCTAGTTTTCAAATATACAGTACATTTTGTAAATAAGACAGCTTCTCAGTTGCCGCAAGGTTTATTTTTTTCACTTTGATGGAGCTAGGCTAATGACTCCTGTAGACTTGAAGTTGTTATGCTAAGCTAACATGAAATGGAACCGAACCAGAGGACGTACAGAGGTGAAAATGGTATCAAACATCTTGTCTCAGTCTGGCTAAGTCGAAAAAGGGTTATTTTGCCCAAATGTTGGAGTATTCCTTTAATCATTTTTTTTTGTTTTTTTTTTTTTTGCTGGCATGCATGGCAAGGAGCTATGTCCTCTGTATTGGTTTTGTCACTTAAAGGTATCTTGGTCCTGGACTTCCTTTTTTCCTGTCATGGTGTTTCTGTGATTATATGTTGAGAGTATTGTGAAGTGTGTGATCTCTGTTTGTCCTGTCACCTAGTGTACACACTCACCAACACAAGGCAGTGTTTGACTCAAGGGCAGCTGTTTAGTCTGAACTGAACTGAAGAGTCATGTAGTCTGACGTAATATTGAGGCACCAACTAAATGCCTGAAATGTGAGGGAGCTTTAGGGTTGTATGTTAGGAAGTAGGGAGTGTGTGTTACACACAGATACTCAGGGAGACTTGTAATAGTCCTAATTTTGGGTCTGGTAGAAATTTCCTCATACCATCAGAGGCTGAGTCAAAATAACACAAGTTCAATTTTCTCTCT
>OMKZ01019975.1:0-11577 GCA_900302535.1 Neoniphon sammara | reverse complement strand
AATGAGACACTGGGACAAACTTGTATTTTTCATTTATGTCTATGGACACAAGTAAATGTTCACAACTGAGGACCAAACTGTTACAGTTTGGTCAGTACACAGGAATAATATGAATGCAAAAGTCAGCAGTAGTCCCCTTTAAAGGCCTTTGCTGACTTATGAACCACAAATGTCAAAGGGTTGACTGGGGTCAACCCCTCTTCTATTCCATTTCCACACACCAATCCCTCTGCTCCCTTCTTAATGCTCTTAGTGCACACAGTCTTGCAAACAACTTAAACTGTGGGAATTAATTCACTAACAATAACAACAAAAGCTGTTCTTCTTCTGTGCCTCAGCGCCACTCCTGGAAACCCTACCTGACCATGATGCACTGGTCGCTGCGGCGGCAGAGCTCCTGGGTCCAGCTGGCTGGACATCAAGGCATGTGTGTTGCATTCACAACACATACACAAAATGTTAACATTATTGCTCAAAGCCTTTATGTACAAAACTTCTCCAAGTAGGTCACCACCGCTTGCAGTGACATAAATTAGTATGAAAGGCTCAGATGATCCCATATGTTGCATTACTGTTTTATTGAACTCTTGTAGACACAGGTGGATAACCAACATCTTCCATGCTGGTTAATGCCACTAGGTAACGTCCAGCTGAGTGAGGGAGGCGAGGTGCTCAAACTGTACAGTGAAGCGGAGGCCACGTGCCTGGACTGGCTTATGAGAGACCCACTGAGGCCCTTTGTCCCGCAGTACCACGGCTTGGTCACCAGGGGGGAGCACAGCTACATCCGCCTAGACGACCTGCTAAGCGGCCTGAGGAGGCCTGTCATCATGGACTGCAAGATGGGCATCAGGTAGGTTTCCTTCCTCGCTTCCTCTAAACTAGTTAGTGACCCATCCAGTCCTGTGCCATGGAAGAGTCTACAGGTTTTCAACTCCAACCAAACACTTCAGCAGCTGATTGCACACCTTCAGCCAAAGAGGAACTTAGCAGTCTTCAAAACTACCTGCTGTGAACATGTTTAATTAACTCTGATGGGTATGGATTTATACCAACCTTGGCATAGTGCTGATTTTAAGAGATTTTGCGAGTAACTGTGTTTGTGTGATGGTCCACATATGATATGTCCTTTGCAGGACATATCAGGAGGATGAACTGCTCAAAGCACGGATCAAGCCTAGCCTGAGGAGTGACATGTACCAGAAGATGGTAAAAGCAGACCCGACAGCTCCATCGGCAGAGGAGCACGCACAGAAAGGGGTGACGAAGTGGCGCTATCTTCAGTGGAGGGATATGACCAGCTCTACGGCCACACTGGGCTTCCGGATTGAAGGCATCATGGTGGGACTAGATGCATTTCCTTGCACAGAGTGTGGTTAATCACAGCAAAATCATTGTCCCACATCCCATTTATTTATCGGGAGGTGTTTCATACCCTTTTCTTTAAATGTGCCATATCTGTGCAGGTGTATATTCTGACCTTTGTGGCTTTCTCTCTGTATCAGATGGACAACGGCAGTGTCCAGCGGGACTTCAGGAAAATTATGAGCTTAGCACAAGTCACTGAGGCCTTGCTCTTCTTCACCAAGAGGCAGCTACCTATCCTGGTCAGTTCTGTCTTACTGAAAACACTATTTACATTACACTGCTTTTTCCTTACATAAATGACCTAATAATAATAAAATCAAACATGCCCCAACAATGTTTAATCATATTTTCCTCCTTTACTTCCCTCAACCCTGCCTCTTTTTCCCCATCTCTCTGTGATGTTCCCTTCATTTATTCACCCACCCCAACTCTTCACCCTGTTTTAATTCCATTTGTTGCTCCTGAACCATGACTCTCTTTCTTTCCTTATGTCTCCTCCATCTGACCATCTCTCCTCTCAGAAGGCCTATCACGCCAGACTCCAGGCCTTGAGTGAAACCCTAAAGGATTCACCCTTTTTCAGAACTCATGAGGTTGGTTTGAATATAGAGAAAAGCATTTTCCTTGCATAGGCTGTGTTAAATTTTGTCTAACACAATTTTAACTGAAAGTGAAAAAGGTGCAATTCAAATAGTGGTACATAAAAAAGAAAGGGACCTGAAAAGAATTTATCAGGCTGGTCAAACAGATTCCGCACAAGAGGTCTGTTAGTTGATCATTTATTGATCACTTCAGATTTGCACTTCTGGGAAATGAATGGAGTCAGAACAGGACCACAGTATATCAATATCCTTATGATGCATCTATTTGCTTTGACCTTTCTGATCAGGTGATTGGCAGCTCGCTTCTCTTTGTCCACGACGATAGCAGCAAGGCCTGCGTGTGGATGATAGACTTCGGAAAGACGACGCCCGTGCCTGACACCCACCAGCTCCAACACAACGTCCCCTGGGACGAGGGCAGCAGGGAGGATGGCTACCTCATTGGTCTGGACTCCCTCACCTCTTCATTCAGCCAGGCCATCACTTTGGCCTCCTGGTGGCAAGGCGAGAGTTCTGCAGGAGAAAAGACAGGAGTGTTAACTGAAGGGGACTGACTTGGTCACTGCCGCTGTTACACTTTCAACCCCGATCCTAACTGGAAGAGACTGCATGGGAAAACTGGAGATCTGACTGTGGGCATTTCTCCTCACTGGTCATTTAAAAACAACTGTTGACCAAAGTGCTGTACAATCAAAATAGCAAAAAACATAAAACACAAAGACCAGTTTAAAGGACAAAAAGACATTTAAATAATAAAAGCGGTGAGACCATAACAATAAGCAACCTTCATACTGAACTGAAAGCCAAGGGATAAAGATGTGTTTTAGACGGGATTTAAAAACAGGCAGTGTAGGGACAACATGCAGAAGTAACTCATTCCAGAGTTTGGGGGCTACAACTGCAAAGGCACAATCTCCCCTCAAATATGGACAAAGGTTCTCTGGCTGTTGGGCATCTGTGCATCTGGCATGTACATGGCAGTAGAGGAGGCATTGTTGTTGTTACAGAGACTCATGTAAGACTTGGCAGCTTTACAAGCCTTCTTTTTTATCCAGCATCTAAACTATTGTCACTCATAAAGCACCAAAAAATCAAACAGTGTGGGATCCTTTGATAACTCTTAATGCTTGCTGACACCAACTTACTGACAATGCTGCTGAATTTTCTTTGTGCTGTGCCATACAAAGTAAGAGGTCCTAACTGTGTCACAGTTCCAGGTAGGCTGATTTGCTTACAGCCGTTGGGGAATTCAATTTGAATCAAAAACAAACACCCATACACAATTTGTTCATGAGTTTGAACAGTCTGAACCTGTTTTGTGTCCCATTGAGTCAGACTACTAATCTATTTTATCAACACTAAGCATGCTCAGAAAAAAGATGCTTTTTCGTGTGGACTACCAAAGAATGCTGTCGCAATCTAATATTTGCAGGTGGAGGGAATTAAATCCAGAATAGGTTAAAAATAGCTTGACAAAGCTACATCTACCTAAAATAATTAAAAATAGTTATTTACAAAGGTAAAAAACTAACTGAAATGTGGAACTGTTAAATTAAAAGGAAACAAAAAAAGTTTAAGATCGTGCTATCAGTAGTGCTCCAATCAATATTTCATCAACGCTCCGGTCAATATTTTTTCTGTTAAGTTTTTCAGTTTCTGTTTTTATCAGATATTACCTCATTCTCTCCCCCGGGATGTTGTTAGTCCACTGCGTCTAACTGCTCACCAGGTGGCGCCATGTTACCGCTCGGACGGGCGGGGTGGAAGTGGTCAGTGTGTCTGCCGCAACTAACCGCACCGTCTACGCTTCGCCAAGATAGCGAACCAACAATAAACAGCGGATAGAGAAGGTGGTTTACAATTTTAACTTGGGAAATATTACTGTACTGAGTCAATAAGCAGGAATTGGCAGCAGTTTGTGCACTGGAAGTCCAGGATGATGTCCAACAGGATGCCCTGTACTGCTAACACTAGCAGCTAACTTGAGAGCCATCGGATTTAACGTTAGCCGAAGTTGTCAAAAAGTAACTGCTCTTATCTTACAAATGGCTAAAGACGAATGGTTCAAGATCAGGAAGTGTTGTGTTTTGTTTTGTTTGTTAAGGTCGGCAAAAAGTACAATTTTTTTCTGACAGTCGAGGTAGAAGTAACGTCGGTCGTGTGAGAGGAGGATGGCTTTCTTTCGGAGAAGATATTCCAACCTCGCTGTTGTAACCCGCGTTTTGAGCCAAGGTAAGTTGGGTCAGCCCTTACTGTTAGGGCGCACGTTTGTCAAGTTTTGGGGTGGAGGATCGAATAAACATGATAAAAATGTTTTTCTTTAAACTATAAAGATTTCATTCGAACGAATTAATGTTAATATCTCTGGAATCGGGGGGGATAATTAGCTAGGTTCCCGCGTTTGTGGAAGTGGAGCCCTGCTCCTAGGTGCAGCTGCAATGACTCTTGCTAATTGCCCTCTCCCACGTGACCAAATTCGAAGAGGGGGTGGCCGCACCTGTCCCATATGATATGAGGTAAAATCTCACACAGCTGTGACCAGACTTTGACCAAAGTTTGAGGGAGGATGCATCTTTGCACTGTCAAAAACTGCAAACTGCACCGATCAGCCTAATGGGGGTGATATAATTGAAAGTTTAAAAACATAGCCCATCCATCATTTGTGGAGGCCGACTATTTAGGTCGCGTTGTCGTCTTCATAGGTTTCATAAGATGGTTCCGAAGCTCGAGAACAGAAATGTCATTGGCTTAAGCTACTGCCATCAAGTCTAGCTTTAGACAACAAATGAGGTTTTCACAGGTTTATAAAAACAACCACAGTGAAACGCAAAGCCTTTCGGGGATTACATGTATCAAAGGTAACGGCACGTTTTAAAATTCCAGATGTGGCTCACTGAGATTTTATCATATCAAATCATCATTCACAGAAAACTCTGTGCTGTGGGCAGCCATGTTTAAATGTCACAACTCAGCCGATTCGTGTTACATCCTTGGGGTTAAATTTAGAATTCCGATTACCAGACTTCTTCAGACAACTTGGTAGGGCGTTCATTTGCACTTCCAGTTGGAAAAGTGGAATATACGATTTACCCGATACCACATAAATGGGGCATTGGTTGACAGCATTATCCCAAGGTTGACAATCCTTGTGCCACGGAATGCCAAGAGTAACGTACGGATTTTCAACCATCAATTTCTCTTGTAATGTTAAGTTTCAGGGAAACAATTTAGCACTGTAACGTTACTATCCCATGTGACCGACATTCAACGGTTTAAATTTCGTTGAAATAATGTCAGTTAAAGAAAAAACGTCATTTCAACGTCAAAACAACGTTGAACATTAAATGGTTGGGGAAGTGTTGATAAAGTACTAATGATTCATCACTGAAATTGACGTTGGTTGAGTTGTACGTTGAGTCAACATCATGTCTTCACCCATCAATAAATTCTACCTGAAAAGCAAACGTTATTTCATCATCAAAACAGTGTTGAACAGCAGAAGTTGAAGTAGTGATAAATTAATAATAATCCAGCGTTAAAATTTCAACGTTGATTCGATTTTCAAAATCAAAACCAAATTCAACAGTGGTCCAGCGTCGGCACTGACATTGATTCAACCATGAATAAACGTTTAAATGCCAGCTGGGAACCCTGTCATTAAATTTGACCACCCAATTCTACCAACCGAGGCTAAAAAGTCATCACTGAGCCAAAATATGCTCTCGTTTGTTCCCAATGTCGCTGGATCTGGCTGTATCTATAAATCCCAAGCGCTTTTTAAGTACCGTTAATGCATTTATTATCAAATAACGTATGTGATATTTGCTAATGCTTACAAAGCAGCAAGGAACATTTTATTTTCTTTGTTTTATTTATTTTATATTTTCTCCCTAATTAGACCAGGGTTATTCCGTGGAGGTTTTACAATATCAAATACAAGCACGTTAACCCTTCGATGCTTGAAAATACGCGGACTTTTAATGTCCCGGAAGTGGAAGCGCGTAGAAGTTGTAGTTCCGATGACATCACGGCCACACGCAGTGTTTAGTGCTAAGGGGGAGAAGCTAACCAACTACAGGGTTCGATTTAAGAACACTCTGTGATCCTACAATCGTATTTATGATTCAAGCTAAGATTAGGGGATGCTGAAGCGTCTGACACACCTTCAGTTTTGTGAATCGTGACAGAGATATTGCAGGCTCTGTAAATACTATTTTTTCCCAGGATTGTGTTGTCGAACTAACACACTGTTCCCAGGAATATGGCGGATGGCGGGCATTACTACAACGGTGAGGAACCCTGGTTTCCAAGCTTTGCAACTCTGTAATCACAACGTATTCCGTTTTTGTTTCTTTAGATCGAGGGGAGTTTTTGGTGAGAAGAGAGGTCAGAAGCAATGGTTGCATGCTCGTAGGAGGTAAAATTACGATGTGATTGGGCTGCCGTGAGCTTCCAGCAGTATGTTTTACAGAAATGAGTTTTTATCCAGTCATGTCTTTTCATGCCAGAGGGTGGATCATGTAGACAGAATTCCCTTAGAGTTTTTATGCCAAATTTTTAAAGCAAGATTAGGTCTTGTAACATGTTTTGCACTCTGTGGAAGCTTAATGGGCTTACTAAAGTAAACATGTTGAAGCACTCAGCAACATAGAAGTATATGAGGAAGCTACAGTAGTTTCAGTAAATATAAATTAACAGTCTGTATAGTGGTTTATTTCCCATGTGTATATTTATGTGCTAAATAAAATTAAAGGGACATGATGTTTGCTGTATTCAGACACTGCCTTGTCTCAGTCTAGTGAAAAGATTGCTGTAAATAAATATTGACTGGGTTTGTGCTCCCTCTCTCAGAGCATGACGACAGAACCGCCCCGCAGTACCGCAGCCGTAAAGGCAGAGGCTCCCACAGAGCTCGATCGTACAATGACGGGTCCCGCAGGGATCGCCAACGGGGAGGCCACACAGGAAGCTTTGGGGGCGCTGGACCTCGGTCCAGGCTTGAAGAGAATGATGGGGATGTAACAATGGTTGACAGCTCTCAGGACAGCGGCTCCCAGCGCAGATTGTGAGTGTGACTGGCTGATTAGTGTTGGGTTATTTGTGTTTTATTTGTGTTAGTAGTTCATCACGCTTCCAATAAAAGTGCAAGAACAAAAAATCAGTTCTTCATAAGTTCAATAAGCAGGCCAAAGACAACTTTTCTCATGGAGTTATATCTGTTCTCTCTCTAATTTGGTAATCTAGCAGCAGACATCATCCAGCTTGTAGATCCTGGATATTTAAATAGTTTAAATATTTAATTTAAACTCAATTAATTCTGTTTGTCATTATTAGTGTATGGTACGTGACCATGTGCACGTGAACCATGAGTATGCAGATTGTATCAGTTACCTAAGTGGAAGGATGTTAGCACAGCAACATGTTTCCTATCACCACTTGCTGCATGGCTTACCCCTTGACTCTTCAGTTAAGCACCACTCATGTACTCTGGTTAGATTGTGTACAATAGTTGTCCAAGAAGGGCAATTTTTCCTGTGCACTGGCTTTCTATCATTGTGTGTTTAAGAGTCTTGTCGTCTCCTCAGTAACCCCTATGGGAGGCCTTACCGCAGAGGAGATGGACGTTTTGAAAGAGACAGACGAGGAGGCAGAGGGGGAGGTGGTGGGAGAGGAGGTGGCTATAAAGGAGGAGACCGCGGAGGAGGAGGTAGCGGTGGTGGAGGGAAAAACCGTTCCGGCTGGTACAAAATAACGGTTGGTATTCAGTTAAGCTGGCACAGTTCACCCGCACTTCCTCTTTGAAAATCCTGGCGGGGTTATAAATTGTGGTGTTTTTTATTTGACAGATACCACATGGAAGGAAATATGACAAGAAATGGTTATTAACAGCCCTCCAGAACATCTGTGCAGTGCCCTACACACCTGTACAGGTGAGTATCAGCACTCATGTGTTACTTAAATAGCTGCCAAATATAAGTGCAGACTGGAAGAAAGCAATATGTTGTGAATCAGAAGTTACATGTCTACAAAGAACTTTGACTTCCAAGAGGAAACGGTGGTTGCTCCATATGTTATTATATTGTAGATTTAGCTGCTGTAGTATCCTTTTAAACCATCTGCTTGTTTTGTAACAAATCTCAAGGAAAGTTTGTTTGATAGTGAATAATATCTTTACACATATGAATATTCTTTATGTCTCTCTCTCACCCGCCTTCCAGTACCATGTTGACGGTCACCGGGCCCATTTTTATGTGGACGATGCTTCTGCTGCCAATGCTCTACACAAATGTTCACACAAGATCACAGACACAGATGGTTATAAGGTATGTTTGAGTGATGCAGGAAAGATGACTGTTCATGCCACAGAAACTCTTCTGGACTGGTGAAAGTCTATTAATGTGTATACTTCAGATCATGGGTACATGATGTGTTATTATCTGCAGTCAGTGTTTCCCGCCACAGTCTTAATTTGTCCCGCCACAGTTTCATAATGAACCGAAATATTTTTTACACTTCTCATAATAACATAAAAGATCTCTAACATTGTGTTGTGCGCTGTTGCTTCAGCAAAGCATCTCTCACTCCCAGCCCCGCGTATCATACTTTCAACTACAGGTTGAATTTACGACTCACAGTGGGAGGTCGGAGCTGACGAGGAGTACGTGAATGCAGCAGCAGTAAGGAGGGAGGAAGAAGTTCGCATTAAACATTAAAAGTTAAATGCGACTGTATGTAAAGGCCATGCATTTGCCCAGCCATAGTTTAACGTTGGCACGCAATGCATATAACCGACGACATGTAACAGATGCATATAACTTACGACACTGACATGTGTGCACGCGCACACCCACACACACTCCATCGTACAACCGATACTTGGGTTACACTCTCTCTCGCTCGCTCATTCACTCTCACTCTCACACACGCACACACACACACACACACACACGCACACTTGTTTGTGGTGCCCCTCCTGCCCGCCACAGTTTCAGTGTTATTCTGTGGGAAACACTGTCTGCAGTCATATGCAACCTTTCTCGTAAGGCTCTCATCCTATATTCTGTCAGTTCTCTTTAAAAAATTTGAATTTTCAACCTGTAGATTTGCAGCCATACCCATTCTGCCTCACTGATAATCATTATTATTCACACTAAATTAAAAACTGAAAGCAGGCGTATGTATAGCTGCTCTGTAGATAAATTTGTACTCTGGTTTCATCTCAGTGGATGACAGGCTGACTCACTTTGTGTCCTCCAGGTGGAAGTGCACATAAACTCCAGTTCTCCTCCCTCTTTCCTCCTCTCCGACCTGAAGCCTGAACACAAAGAGCACCTCAAGGTGAGCCAGAGTGAGACAGAAGGGTGAACAACCTGCAGAATTTGGTGCTGAACTGACTATATAAAATGACAAATGGATTATTTTTAATATTATAATCTATTGGTGAAGTTGTTTGGGGCTTTGCAGCTGTGCTGCATTGCAGTAGTAACATTGGACCCAGTGAAAAGTAGTGTGGATAAATTGTAGAGGTTTTGTGCTTTAGCAAGCAAAATCCAAAAAACAACTAAGCAGCTAAATAATCAACTCCAACAAAGTGTAAAATATTGAAAAACATGACATATATCGGTCTTCATGAATTTACAGCATGGGATTCTTGGAAAACAGCCACCGTTCATTTCTCAAGTTGTTTCCTTTTTCTTCTGCCTTTCCACACTGCCCCTCCTCCCAGTTACTGCTCATATTTTTGGCATGTTTGTGCTTTTCTGATAAGGTCCATTAAAGTTGCTGTTTTTTGTCTTTCACAGCAATGCATGGCAAAACGTTTTGATGGTTCCCAGCAAGCACTTGACTTGAACAACATCCGAACAGACCCAGGTAATCTCATGCTCTGTTACAGAGTGCGACAGGTATTTCAGCGTGTCAACATTTCCTTGGGTGTTGCTGCATGTTGCATAGAGCTGCTGCAAAAAAGATCACTACCTTAAATAACCGTTAATTCAAATGAAGTCTTCCTCCATAGCCTGGGTTTTATAACCATTGTAAACTTGGTTGTAGTAAAAAGTCGAATATAGCCAACCCAAGCCTTGGAATTGTTTAATTTTGAACAAGTTTTGGTTGCCAACTGCTGGGCTTCTGGCCGAGGAGACTAGGTGATGTTATTGTGACAATTACACACCCATGGGTGGATCTCAGTGATTGCCCTTAACAGAACACCTGTACCTGTATTTCTGCGCAAAGGCTACCTGATGAAGAGCCCGTGAGGGCTCAAAAAAAATTTTTTTCTGAAATGTGATAACAAAACTAGAATTTATCAATAGTGTTGTGAGTCCTTCTACCGAATCTGTGCCAGCTGCTCAGCCAAACTGTTATCTCACTGTTTATATGGTGCTAAAGCAGAAACTAGTCAAACAAGCTTTTACAACCATGTGCAATTTCAGCGTTGAATCGACTGGAATGTTCCAGGCCTGCTGGAAAAGCAGTTTGGCTACATTTGTATTAAACTTCTGAGGAAGTGCTCTCAGCTATACCTCTCAATATTTCTATTTGTATATTAGTTGATTTGATACTTCCTTATGTTATTTTACTGTCAGCGGAAATGGTGTGATTTCTTATTGCAGTTCAGCGGATTTGATATCTTGATTGCTCAATTTAAGGTGAAACTTGACCTTGAATACTGTTTTGTGTGACAGATCTGGTGTCCCAGAACATTGAAGTCATCCTGAATAGAAAATCGAGCATGGATGCTGTCCTTAAAATCATTGAAGAAAACATTCCAGAGGTAGCGTCTGAACTGTGACCTTTTTGATCTTGTTTGCTGGAAGAAACCAACACATAACATGACAGTCCACATACCACATGCTAGTGCTCTTGACATAAACACATTTTTAGTCAGAGCACACTCTAGTTGCCTTCTGTTGGCGAGATGGTTCAATCTGAATGCACTTAATTCAGTTCTTCTCCTTCTCGTCTGACTCTGACAGCTTGTCTGTTTGAACATGAGCAACAACCGTATACAGAAATTGGATGAACTGTCCGAACTGGTCAGCAAGGTACCTCGCCTGAAGACCCTCTACCTATCCCACAACGAGGTGAGACTGACTGGCAGTTCAATCCATAGAAAGCCTGACAGGCACTCTGGCCCTTCACTTTTTAGAGCTGTTTTCATTTAAAACGCTGCATAGCTGATTGATTTGAGTTCCTCCTCTCTCTTTTTTCCCCTCAGTCATAATTTCTCTGATTTTTCACTCTCCCTGTTTCTCCCCAACTTCCTCTGTTTCTGTCTGACTTCTAGCTGAAGTCAGACCGGGAGCTGGACAAGGTGAAAGGCCTGAAGCTGGTGGAGTTGTGGCTGGATGGGAACCCTCTGTGTGACCTCTTCAAGGATCAGGCCTCCTACATCAGGTCAGTCAGAGAATGGGAGGGAGCAGGCTGATTATGTGTGTGTGTGTTTGGGTGTGTTTGACTCTTTCCTTTACCGTCACAGGTATAGGCAGTAGTGTGGCACAAAAGCTGCCACATGAAATTCAAGGTGTGTGTATGTGTGTGTGGTTTATATATATATATATATATATATATATATATATATATATATATATATCTGTGTGTGTGC
>OMKZ01019973.1:5592-27126 GCA_900302535.1 Neoniphon sammara | reverse complement strand
CCGCCTCCATCTGCTTATCCAAGAGACAGAGAGGGAGAGGAAGCGCCATACATCACGTCTCTGATGACCTGTCACCGCTCCGTCAGCGCCCGCTCGCTCTCTCGTGTGCCACCGCAGGGCCTCCTATCTGTTACTGCTGGCCTGAAATGATCTGGGCCATTAAGAGTCTAACCCGGGGCCCGAGCCAGCTTTGTATTCCTCTTCCTAATCACCGTTCATGTAAAATGCAGACTTTCTCTGGGCTCCCGGGTAGCTTTTTATGAGCTTCGGCGAGACGGGCAGATTGGGAGACGGAGAGAGTTTGTAGCCTTGTTTGCCTCGCAGCACTTCAGCATACAGTGAGGTTTCTTTTGAGGGCTGTCCATATGAAGATGGGTACCAAAATATGAACTGTGCCATTTGTATATGTGTTTCGCATCGCATGTTTTCGAAATGTGAAAAAGGTGGAAAAGAAACTCAGTATACCTGCAGGGTTTTGTGGTACCTGTGTGGGCCGGCGAATGTGACCAGTTGACCTCAAGTAATTTTCAATTCTGCACTGACTTGATCATATTTAGGTTATCATAAATAGTTAGGTGGTCGACAATATATACAAAAATGATGCTTTGACTGTATGCTTTCAATTTGACATTTTTTGATGATTACGCTAACAAGTGGTGAAACAGAAGAAATGATAAATTCACTTTATTTTCCATCATTAGTCAAATTGAGGTACATAACACATCTTTAAGCATTTAACAAAATTAAGAAACAAGTTTAGATAAATATTTGGTAGTTCTGGTAGTTCACATTCACTGTTGGAACACTTCTTACAAAGTAGAGGCTTCTAATTCCGATTTGAGCCCACCCACTGTTATAAGCTTTTGGGTCTCTCTCTCTCACACACACACACACACTGGCTCTCACTGCAGTGGACTTGCCTTAGGCAGATGAATTCATGACTTGATGAGATCTCCATCAATGCAGAAATTTCTTTTTTCCCCCACTTGATTCCTCTGAATTTATTTATTTATTTAAAGGTTATTTTTGGGCATTTCGGTTTTTCTGCTTTTATTAAGCAGGTACAGTTGGAGAGAAATGGGAAAGACAGGGCAGGCAGAGAGAGAGAGAAAGAGAGAGATGCAGCAAAGGGCTCGGGTCAGAATCAAACCTGACTAGCCTTAATGGTACGTGGTGCGCAGTCTGTGACAGTTTAGCCACTGGGGCAGCCCGATTTCTCTCAATTTAATGTGGTGAGGCTGCCTGCTGTGGCCAGCTCACAAATACATCAAATAATAATACAGTTTTCTGTGATTTTTCTATGATTTCATACACCATCAATTTGGTTGTTCATCTTAATTTCAGTCTATTGTCATTTTATTTCATTTCATATAATAACTTCATAACAATGAATTTTGTAGACCTTTTTCACAGCAGCCATTTTGACATGAAAAAAGACAGGTGTTACTAATGACATTAACAAAGGCTCTGTACCTAAATAGAACAGAACCTTAATTAATGTCATTAGCAACACCTGTGTTTACCTGCTGTTTCGTGTCAACATGGCCGCTGTGAAAAAGATAAATTGGTCCTCTGATGATGTGATATATGATTATATGGCATTAACCGTCAAAGATGATATGAAAGTGAGATTACATGTGTGTGTGTGTGTGTTTATGTGTTTGAGTGTTTATGTGTTGGGGGAGCCAGACGAGTGAGCAGGTTGCCATTTCCGAAAACACACACCCGCAGCGATCAGATTTCCTTTGCCACACCTACCTGTCTCCAACATGCTGGCAACACTGTCGGCAGTCTTGTGTGTGTGTGTGTGTGTGTGTGTGTGTGTGTGCGTTTCTCTGTGTCTCTGTGTGTATGTGTATGTGTTCATGCATGTTTGTGTTTGTTCATCCTAAATTAAAAACGCACCAGTAATACAAGAATGCAAGCAATCCGATTGTAGGGAAGAAAGCGCCTATTGAGCCTTAATGTGATATTAATAGTCTCACTCTCAGGAGGGTCAGGATGAGGGTGTGTTTGTTGGGTTTCTGTGCGTTTCTGGGGTTGCTGGCGTTTGCGTGTTTGTGCAAGCCCAGCGGGTGAAATTGGTAGAGAGTCGGGCATTTCATCATGCTTACCGGACTTCAACCCATGTGTGTAATCCAGTGAGCCAGGCCGAGCGTGGCTCCGTATGCCTCCATGCTTAGAAACTGAACCAAGCATCGATCTGATTCACTTCAAGCATGCCCACACAGAGCAGCCCCGGAACATCAGTGTTTACTCACTATCCTGAATTCACGATCCTGCACACCTGCCCTTTTATTTGGTAGGCAATATTTAGGTTGTTTTGTGTGTGTGTGTCTGGATATATGGCTCATATTTCACTGTCAGTGAGCAGCTATAAATGCGTGTGTGCATGTCTGCTGATGCGTTGCCATACGATTTATCATTTTTTAGCCTTTGGAGTCTCTGGCTTTCAGCTCCGCTTGGCCCCGTTTTTTGAAGTTGACTCCACACCTCCATGGTTGAGTGGCTGTTTCTATAAGGGCAGCAGTAGAGGCCAGGGGTGCTGCAAGCCTCCCTCCTGTGGTCGCTCTAGGCGGTAAACGGTGTGTCACCCCCCCAGGACCACACAGGGTTACACGTAAGAGCTTGTGTCTGAGGCACCTATAGGCTTCCTGTTTACCTCTAGTCACGCATGAACAAAGAGAAGTGTGTGTGGGTGTCGGGGGTGTTGTGGGTGGGCGTGAGGCAGGCTGTCCTCCACATTTAGGAAGACAGATGCCACTCTCGCTTGACAAGATCCAGCGCCGCAGTCCTCCCTCCACCTACCCAACTTGCCGTGCATAATCACATTACACCCTAAATAAGTGAATTAGTCAACAACTCACAAAAGAAATCCAATTACTTTTGACGAAAAGGTTCTTTTATTGTGAGAATTCAGGGGACGCATTTATATCTGGGGCCCACACACCTGGGTTTTTGCTTTATGTAGCCGACAGTGAGGCTGTCGACCACCAGACCAATGTTAACACCTTCTCAGTAAAACATTATGGATGTTGGAAGCTGGGACTTTTATCCTCAGGTTACATAATACCAAATGGCAGTATTACCACACTCTCCATAGTCCAATTCCAGCCTTTCCCAGTATGCTTTTGGCGGAGGGCAGAGGTTGCCAGTCAAATCAACGGACAAACTCAGTCATGCTCACATGCACAGCCGAGCTCTTCAAAGTCTCCAAATACACTTAACCTGCAGCCATGAAACCCATGCAAACTCTGTACAATAAGGACCAGGGCTGACATTTAAACCTCTGACTTTCTTATTGTTCGGTGACAGTGCTAAGCACTTTTCCTATCAGAAACTTAAGCATCTGACCAAATAATTGCTGAGTCATTGGTACTGATCAAACCCCCTGCAGATAAAGTTATTGTTCTACGGGGCAGTAAAAATCTTATTAGACCTGAAAAGCCAACAAAACTTGGCATTTGAGCATCACAGGTGAGAAAAATAAATAATAATCAGGGAAATAGTTCTACCCCCAGTTGGAATTCAAAAAAAGGATCATCACGCTTCGTCTGCTGTTTAGAATTCAGGACTCAATTATTGGAGGGCGAAGCAATGCAGTCTAGTGTGAGTACACAGAGGTTGCATATCAGTATGTAAATGAGATTGTAGCACAGAGTGAGGTTGTGCCAAGGCCATGTTGTGGGAGGGTTTCGGTGACCCTGCTGTAGCAACTAATCATGACTACATGGTTTTCAATTTATGCTCATGCTGCAGTGTCAGAAATGGATTTTGACACTTTTAAGGTTGAGATTATACACAAGGCTTTTAGTTACATCAGGGTTAGAGTCAGAGTCTCAAATGACAACAGACAGCTAAAGTCTGAAGGGCACAGTATTCTGTAATAATGTAATACAGGTAATATGTTATGGTCCTATAGTGCACTAACTAGAAAAACGTCTTGAAGGAGTGAGGGGTAAATAAATAATTATGATTATATTTTGACACCAACAGCGGGTCTATAGGTCCCAGCGTATAGGTCACAAATCAAGGCTGGAAAGATTGTTTTGGAAAGGTCCTCACTCTTCAGCTCGAGAGACAGAAACTACTGAGCCAAATCCCTCTTTTTCTCTATTTTCTAAGCAGAAAGAACTACAGGGAAAGATATTTTGGCCCTATGCTTTCAGTAAAGTATAATTCACCTCATCTCTCCGTTAATCAACCTCACAATGGCTTCATACACACCATCCTGACAGCATCCTGACCACAAACAGGCCTGCACTCAAGCATTCAGAAGTTCTCTCTCAATGTCAGAATCTCTTACATGCACTCAGATTGAACCTGCCTGTGCACATTTTTTCCCAGCTCTTCTTCACATCTTTTCTTGAATGTGTAAAAATGAATGTAGGTGTTTGCATTTCCATACATTCTAAACATTTGATTTATGTTTATTACTGTATTAGATTATCTACACAGACATTTATTAATGCAAATTTATTTGCACATTCAGAAATTATAATTCAGTAATTAATTCTCAGGTCTCCACAGCCTGCTTGCCAAATATAGTTGCTCTAGGAGTCTCTGAGCTGCAGACACTTTTAGTGGAGAAGAAAGAATTTCATCAAATGGAAAAGGGTTCCAGCAGCTTTGGTGTTTGGACCCATAATTACTGTTTCAATTTCAGTAGTAACATCTTACTTTTTATCGCCCTCTCTATATATCAGAGTGAAAAGTCAAATTATCCAAAATCTGTATCCCCACCACGTACTTATGATTGGTTTTGGTCAGAAGTCCTCTCACACTGAGCAAGCATAGTTGATAAATTTAAGAAAAGTTCACTTTCTTTTGGTGGAAGTATTCCCGCTGCTTTGATGTTATTCAGCAAGATAGTGACAAAGATATTGGCTTTCAGGCTTTCAACACTGTTTTGTTACCCTGATCATTCTCGCAGAGGCACACAGGCAAGTCAATTGATTTATTTTGATTTTTGAAGGTAAGAGTGGATGAGGCCACCAATTTTTGGAGGTGCGAAAGAAAAGTAACATGAAGACTAGTGTAACAAATTACTGCTCCCAGCGAGTAATAAGGACGGCATTGACATTTACTTTTGAAACAAGTATCACTGACTTTTAATGTTGTCAGAATCAAGTGTGACAAGGGGAAAAGGACAAACTGTTTATCAAGGAGCAGTGGTGTCTGGGTGGCAGTTGGCTGGGTGGCCGATGGGCCAGATGGTGGAGATTTGTAACGTTGTGGAGATCAAGTGAACTGGCACGACTTCTGAGAAATAAGGAGAAGTTAGCAGAGAGAAAGGGATGACTGACATAAATAACAAATTGATGAAGTGTGTCACGGTCCGGAATGATTTGGGGGTCCTAAAGAGCATATTATTGGGCATATTCCTTTATTAAGAGTATATGAGCTATGAATAATCTAAGCATTTTCATGATTTCATTTCATATCGCCTTTTGCTATTAAAGCTGCACTAGGCAAGATTTTTAGATAAAAATACATCTCTCTACATCTATCACCCCAAATCACCTAAAAGGGGAGCTGCAATAGAGAAAGGCTTCCCATTCCCTCTAATTAAGACACTGTAGATTGATGCTGTTGGCCCAAATGAAATTCCAGTTTCTGGGATAGTCACTGGCAGGAAAACTTCCTTGAGCACAAGTGTTGAACGGATACTAGAAGCTTTGCTTTTTAAACAGCAGTGAGCAGAGACGCTGGACTCATCAACGTTAGATCTTTTGCATTTCTTGTCCCTTTATTATTATCTGGTATTAAACATCATAGGCTGGCCATGTTGGTAAACACGAGTGTGCAGTTACTGTGCAATTTGCTGATGTCATGTAGCATATTTTCTGGGTATTGAAGTTTAAACCATTTTCAAACAGTTACCTCCACAATTTGGATGCCAGTGCGCAACACTACCAATTAAAGCTGTCAACTTTAATCGTTAAAGACAGACATGGCAAGCAAAAGGGTCACAGCCCAACAGCCAGTCACCAGTGGATGTTTTGCCATGCCTGGATGCTTGTTACAAGTCACCTCTGATTGTGATTGATTGGAATCAGTGAATATTCCTTAGTTGGACTATTTAACATACCTCTGGGTGGACAACATTGTACTACACACTGAGCATCAGAGGCAACAGTGATGTCTTTTCAGTGATGTCTTTTCAGTCTGAATGGATACAGTGACAAAAGCCCGTGAGACCTAGTATAAGCATATACTTAGAGAGAGCTCGGTGTTCATTAATCATGTTGGAAATGAATTGATTCTTAAGACTGTAACAAAACAGTCATATGTTTTGCTTTGGACATAGGATATGTGACATGAAGCTTTCCATTCAAGTGCCGTTCATGGCTATTATGGAACATGGATTAGTCCCTGCCACAGAAGCCTCTGTCAGGCTAGTGGGCTTCCATTAACTGTGTGATAGATCACCACCTTGATCCAGCCAGATTGACTTCCTCCTACTTTCCTCCCTCTCCCTTTTCCTCCCTAGCCAAGCAATAAAGTGTAATTGCCTGTTTGGGGGGAGGGTGACTTATATCTTTTAATGCATTCTGTCTGGCTTTAATTGAAAATGTCAGTTTTCTTCAGAAAGCATATGGGCTTGTAGATTCTTGTGTTGAATGCCATATACGTTAGTAACATTTATCATTGTTTGAACCTGTTTGATTACATTGCAAACTTTTCAGTGGGGGACATAGTGGGACTCGAAGCACATGGTTCAATTTAGGATCTGCCACATTATTAAGTGAAACTGTCTAGACTGTGATCTGTGCAGATTCTTGTCTTCTTATTCTTTTTGTTCCAGCAGCAGTAAAGACTATAGAAGTCCTGTGTTTCATGTTACTAAATTGAATTAAATTGATATATGACTACAAAACCAGTTTTAGAAGATGGCATTACTGAGCATAGCATAGCATGACACATTCAGTGTGGCTTAAATTTGGAATAAATTTGGTTTATCCCTTTAGGGTCTGATTGCCTGATTGCCTATGCTTGGGCTGTTTGCTCTCCTAAAATCTTGGACATCTTGTTGTCCAATAGAGGACCACAATGGAAAAAAGTTGGTTGACTTGTGTGTTTTTAATCGTTGGAGGAAATTGTTCAGTTAGATGACATGGTCTAATACTTGTCTAATACAGTTGTATTGAGAACAAGCAACATTAGGATAATTATTACACATCGCAAATAACATGGTTAATAATAAAATGTGTGAAGAACATTATAATAATGCAGTAGCCATAAAAAGATATTTTGGCTGGAAGGCTTTTGTTTCCCATCACAATTTTGGGGCATTAAGACAGACCGACAAGCCTAATTTATATCATCAGCAACCGATAAGCCGTAACATTATCTTCCGCATCACCTGACATCTTTTCCTTTTTCTTTGATAACTATACAAATAAATCCATCTGAAGATCAAGAAGATTTTGATAGCAGATATAAATATTATTAGCAGTTTTTTTTTAAATGGAATAAATGAATAAATGGAATTGCCTATTTTATGACTTTGAGTTTGTTGGCAAGTTGGCAAGATAATGTTAGCTAGAACATTATTTCACAATATTAAAGGGCAAAATACCCTTTTTCCAACTTACCCAGACTGAGACAAGATGTTCAATACCATTTTCGCCTCTGTACATCCACTGCTTCGGTTCCTATGGGTAGCATTTCATGTTAGCTTAGCACATTAGCACATGTCATTAGCCTAGGCATTTTGCCAAAATGTTGGAATATTCCTTTAACATTGCAAAATAATGTAATTATATTAATACTTGGCCATGAACATGAAAACAGGCTACATTCTGACTGTTTATTTAAACAGTGAAATCTGCTAATGCTAGCTAGCAAAATGTAACGCTAACTTTTCTCGTTGTTGTCCCTGCTGAGCTTCTGTCTCATGTCTTGTATCTCTCATTTTCACACCATGTTCATGGAGGAGAAAATGCCTCGCTCATGCTGGAACTTGGTAGTATTCTCAGCGTGAGTGATTGATGCCCTGTGACTTCTTCCAGATGCTTAAAGTGGAGAGAGCACAGTGGACAGCTTGTATGTGAACCAGCAGAGCCTTGTCTACGAACCTGGATGGATTGTCAAAACATTTCATAAAATTCTGAAATCCCACAAGGGTGGCAGTAAAAATGTTGTAGCAGTGGGATGCTGCTATAAAATATACATAATGGAAGCACTGTGAGCCCAGTATAGTTTATGAGTCTGACCGCACACTGTATTGTTTGTCTTGTAACCTAAAGAACAAATTATCATCTGGGTGTTGTTATGCTCTGCACAGTATCAGCATGCTTGATGAAATGAAGGTTGAAAAAAGTCATGAGGTCATTGTTTGGGGTGAACTACTTCCAGAAGGGTGTTTGTGTTGTCTTGGGAAAGAGGTTACATTAGTAGCATCACTAGCTCCCCAAATAGCAAGGCAGGTTCCTGTCCAGCTCCTGGTGCATTTCATGCTTACAGTCAGATTACCTGACTAATGCTTGCTAGCTACAGAAGCTGGTGGGAAGCTTACGGTAAGGCAAAAGCTCTTCACATTTTGTGTCAATATTTTTATTGCCCTCTAGCTGCTATAATAACTTGGGCATGACACCCTATAACCCCCTTCGTCACACACCCTCATAGTTGGGCAGGTTGTTCGCCCACTCCTTAAAAGGTCTCCTATTCTAATTGCCACATCAGAGATAGACCCTAACTGTGAGGGGGTGCAGAGCGTGACATTATAAACTCCGTGGGCAGAAATGTCAGGACCATCATTAAATGGACCTGCTTGGGCCTGTGCCAGATAAGGTTTTGGTTTTGGGGTGGTTTGGGATGGAAAGAAAGGGGTGGAGTGATTCCATCATGCCATGAGAAGTTCTATACTTCACTGGACCCCTTCCCTCTAAAAAAACAAATAAACAAAAAAACTCCTCTCCGCTGTCAGTGGTGTCAGCTATTTTGGTCTGCTTGCAGCCGGGTTGTTGCCGAGTAGTTTAGATGGTGTATCCCTCATCAGCTGTCAAATCAACAGGGACTAGTTCAAGACATCCTCACCCCTCATCATTTGAGGATCATTGCTAAGTCATTTCACTGTGGAACAGTTTGATGGAGAAACTTTTTACTCCTGTTAGCCCCCTCCCTTCCCCCCACCGCCCCCTTCCTCCCATGAATCATCAATCGCTAACAAGCATAGCAGCAACGTGATAATGTCAAGCTGTCACTGGTCTACAAATAGCAGGAAAGTGCCTCTCAGAGGCAAAAATGCAGATGGACACAAAATCAGAGAGGGCTGAACTCACAGATTGATGGGCTACGTATGAAAGGCCCACCATGACCTCATTTGCTCATATTCTTGGGAGCATACTGTGTCACGTCTGGCTCTTTTCTGGGGGCCAACACAATGCAAGAGACTTCAGTAACAAGCAGGAACACAAAAAGGGATTCTGCTATACTGCTATTTCCCTCCCATTACCTGAGGAGACAGCAGACGACTTATTCCTGCTGATTTGTATTCCAATTCCTAGCTGGGGCCCTCACCACTTTTCTGAAGCTATCTCCAGGATGTTGTCTGTTTGACTCCTCAGCATCTCTCCTCCTAGTTGGCCATGAAGGCAAGCTGGAACCCTGGGGCACTTCATAGATTGGGTGAGTGATTGACAGCCAGCCGTACGTATGAGAAGCACTCCCAGCACCAGCTCCAAATGGGCATACTGCATCCGAATGCCCTGGAGTTATCTTTCTCGGTTTCGTTTGGCTCTGGAGAAGCTCGGGCCACCAGGCAACTAAATGGCTTTCCTGGCTGACAGCTTACTTCGCTGGCATGAGGCAGATGCAACACAAGCAGGGGTCAAGGCTCATTTTAAGGACAATTAGGCACACAGACTTCCATTTCTGCATCGTCAAAGTACAGTGTGACCCTCTCTCTACGTGCCACTCAACCACCTGGCCCATTTATGAGGAAAGCAACCATCCAGGATCCATGAATAGATAGGAGAGAAAGAGAGAGAGGGGGGAATGTGAAGCGACCGGAGAGTGTTATTCACTAGAATTAGATTTTGTTACTTTGACATTTTTTTATTATTGAGGTTGGAAAAAAATAAGTGTTTTCAAGTGGACAGAGAAATGGATGTTTCGAATGAATCTGTCTTCATTGGGCGCTTTATGTCCTTTTCAATTTGGCTTTCTGCAGGATGATAATGACATTTCACACCAATTCCTTTTACCATAGCTTTCGTAGAGATTATTAAAATTGTGCAGTGAAATCCTATTTGTCATTTGCAGTTATTACCGTCATCTATACACAATAAGGACTCAGGGCTCAGTGGCCTCTCCATCTGCAGTTGGTCTACAGTCATCTACTGTAAGCCCATTGTCTAGCACTTTGCTAGTTTCCCACCATGTTCCTGCAAAATGATCAGAAAGACAGGAACAAAGAGAAAGAGCGTGTACAAAAGATGGGAAACAGGAACTAGTCGTAATAATTTGCATACACCTTGCAAGCATAGTCATTTTATGCTATTTTGAAGAATTTATTCAGGTCATTACATTCATAAGTCAGTCAGTCACTCGCCACAGTACACGAGATTTTTAGGTGAAACACATTGTACCAGCCCAAATCACAAAGTGGGGCTGTAACAAGAACATCCCATTCCACCTAACCGAGACACTGCTGATCCATCCTGTTTGGCCAAATGAAGTTCTAGTGTCAGGTATGGACACTTCTCCACCCACAAAGTACTGAGAAATTGTAACTTAAGAGCAAATACAAACTCTTTCCTGTCCTGAGGAAACTGAATCTTTTGCCTCTATTCGACTCTTTGGTATCTTTTGGTACAAAGCACAGACTGGATGGGGCTGGCAATCATGCAGTTTACTGATGTTACTGTTACATTATTTCTGGGTATTCAACGTCAACATTTCTATCACTTACCACATCAAGTGTAACCTTAGAATACAAGTAATCGCTTTGCCTTTTGTCAAATGCCAGATGTCATGTCGAGTAGTCCATTCTTCTAGATGGGATTTGTATGAGAAGAAGTTTAGGAATGAATTTGATGCTACTGTGATGCCACCAATTTGTGGACCATTTGCTCACAGTTCTGTGAAGTGGAAAAGATAAATGACAGCATTTCATCTCAAACACCACAATGTTTTTGGTCTTTGCAGTGTGGAAAAATGTTGCATCGGTGACTTCTTTGGATGTATGTGGGCGCCTTTAGAATTGGTTTCCAGCTAGTGTGGACATCCCCCTCAGAACACTGCATCACCACAAACACCTACACCAGTACTGCCTCCACTGGCTTTGTGTTTCATGTTTCAGGAGACTTTTCTTTACATGAGGGCCTTTTCATCAAATTCATCACCCTCCCCAGGCACACAAACACACATACTGCTGCTCAGTGTATGATCAACCCTGACTAGGAACAGGCCACGTGCGTCACATCAGAAGGGCTCAGACCACCGGTTTTAGAGTGCATGAGGGGAAATGGTGATATTTAGGGCAGCTGTTTTATTGGTCTCAGCACATGGAAGCAGTGATTTGGAGAGATGGTGTTTAGACCAGTTTCAGTAATTGAGTGTTTTGGTTTTCTGGGGTTTTCCAGGATCTCTAGTGGACAAAGCTAAAGTAAGCATTTCTGGAAATTTGTGTTGTCCAAAAAAGTGATACATTTGTACATAAAGTATTAGTAAGCATCCACAAGTTAGTCTCAGCTGATTGATTGGCTTAACAACTGTGTTACTTGATACCTTATAGGCTTAACTGATAAGTCACTGGTGCTAACAGTGGGCGATCACTTTCTAAGCCATGTGAGCTTGTGCAATTTTGAGAGTCCTTTCCCCCTGCCTGCCTGTCACTGTGATAGACTTTATCTTGCTTCTCTTGTCAGGAGGCATGTGTCCATGCCATAATCTCCTTGGCAAGGTGTGTCAGGATCTTTATCTCTGTGCCAGGACATTCACAAAGCCATCAGCTTTCCCCTTCTCTCTTTTGTTCACTCGTCTTGTGCATGAGTGAGAATATGTGTCTCTTCGGAATCCACCGCTATTGTCTGTCAAATGCTGTGTTTGTATGGACGGGCGTGATGGATAGTCTTCTGGGGCTTTGTTGTGACACAGCAGAAGAGCGAGGAGTGATGGCTTCAGAGGTAAAAATCCAGCCTAATTCTGACTCCACCATCCATATGTCATGGCAGCGATACTGGAGAGTGAGAGAGTTCAGCTCAGATTGAATAAGTCTTTTTAAAAGCTAGAATAAAGGACAGGGAAGACACCAGCCTGTGGCAGTTTTTGGAACTATTTCTTGGAAAATGAATAGGAGAACAGTTTGTGGATGATGTGACGGGGAAAACATTTTTGGTAAAGAACTAGTAGCATTAATTTGAAACAAAACCCCAGATGTTCAAGCTCAAACGCATATTCGGTGAGCCCTTAAAATGATCTCATCAAAAGAATCTGACAGATTAAAGAGAGATTATAGTGCAGGCCAACAGGGCTAAATTGATTTAAATGAAGAAAAGTCACTGCGTACTTAAAGCTCAGTGTCAGTGTCCCAGATCTCAGTGGCAGTTATACTGCCTGTGTTGACAGGACAGTAAACGAGACAATACAATCAGTCTTTGCAAGGATCAGAACATCTCATATTAAATCAACAGTTAAAGTAACAAGAGAATAAACATTTCAGTTGTTAAAAACACAATATCAAAAATAATTACCCTCATAAACATAACCCAGAATATTCGTAGGCTTGCATAAGACTTTATTTGAGTGACATCACCAATAAAACAATTTATCAGAGCATTAGAGACGGCTCTGAGAGACTGGTTTAGGTGGATTTTCCTTTTAAGATGATTTACTTGCCTGTTAACAGTTTTTGGCAGCAGGAGCACCAAAATAGACAATCAGTAACATTTTACCTGTTTACATCTTTAAAAAATACATTTCTTCTTGTTGCTTCGATCATCACCCTAATCTGTTTTTGCGACAAGGATCTTTGTGTATAAAGGAAAGCAGATAAAAGATATATTTCCTACCTCAAGGCTAAAATGGAGTTTAAAATGGCTACAATATTTTCACACAGTGCTGCAATGTTATCTCAGGGCTCTGGACCCGAGAAAGGGAGGACATTGGGTATTATCATTCTGACAGTGTTATGAGAGGCGTTTCTTATTCTCTTTGTGTGTGTGTGTGTGAGTGAGTGTGTGTGAATCCACTGCCTCTGCGAGCCCACTCGATGTGCAGAGTTGTCAGGTATCCTAAGGCTGCGTGTTGCTGCTGCACTATTCCTATCACGCTCGCCTCATTACAGCGGAGTCTATTTTTAGCCCGGTGTGATTGAAATAGAGTCCCGTGGGAGCCGAGGGCGGCGAGCGGCTTGAAAGGAGGAGTGACTCTGGGGTTGGCCCCAGTCTGGAAGGGAATCAGGGAGCACGCTCTCTGTTTGCCAGTGTCTCTGAGACAAGTGCGGTCCCTTAAGAGGATCATGTTTAGGCCATTAATGCAACACAGTCAGCCACTAAACCCCCTCCCCCAGCTGAATATAACGCAAGGACTCCAGTGAGAGAGAGCATGATTCAAAAGGGAAAAGAGTTTACATCATTTTAACAAACATTGTCTAGTAGGAATATTAATTGTCAGTGGTATTTGGTTGTGAGCAGATACTCTCAGTGGGGAAGTATAAAGTAAAATGGTCAAAGTATTTCATTTCACTCTAAAGCTTTAGCCAGATGAAGAATTTTGCTGAGACTTTGGATATGAAGGTTATTGTGCCGCTTAATCTTTAGAGTAAAAGGAAATGATTGGGACATTATTCCGGCATTATTGCACGTGCTTTCTCATTTGAAGTATTTATTAAAATCCTCCTATCTCATAAAGTTTCTGCCTTCGTATGATTATCTGTAGATTCAACACTATTTATGGTTGAATGGCACAATATTTGCATGGCAACAAAGACAAAGGATTTGTGCATAATATTCTAGGGCACGGTGTGATGGATTTTGGGATTTCATAGGGTGCGAGAATGGATGTGCACAGTAAGAGTCTTATTTGTTAAAGATAAAAATGTCCACTGTAACAGGAGGGAAAACAAAACAGTAACAAAACAACAAGAGAATGGTGTTGTAGGAAAGAACAGAGCCTCGGGTGGAAATTGCTCGTAAACCACAGTTCCCCCCGTGCACAAGGAATCCGCGGCATTCATTCAGTCAATTCAAATCCGATTCATATCAGCCCGCCTTTCATTTGGTTGCCAGAGCAATGTGTGTCCGTCTCCTGCTGGCATTTTTAGGGCTCCTGCTCTTCCCTCCCGTCTCCAGAGCAGAATGGCTCCAGCAAACGGGAGAGACGGCGCAAATGGCGTTCTGAGAGCACATCAGGATTTTCATTTGCAATCTCTGCATCAGGCATGCGTCAGACTGTCATGAAGGGCTGCGTCTCTTTTTAAAAACATGGGACTGTTATGGATTTTTTTTTTTTTTGCAGGCTTGAAGTTGTGTTTACAGCACCGCATCACTTCGGCTAGGTTATTTCATTGAATCACGCATCTCTCATCACTTATATATCTGAAGATCACATGAAACTTTAATTATCCCCGCAGAGAAATTGGAGGGTTACAGTACAGTTGCAAAGAGTTATAGAATGCAGCACATAACATAAATACAACATAAATAAGAATAAACTTGTAGCAAAGTTGAAATGTTGAAAATGTGTAGTGAAAAATAAACTACTGTACAGCATTGAGGTTGTGCAAACATAATACCATGAAAATACTGAATGTGCCAGATATGGACAGTACGTAATATAAATATACCATAGAAATTCTGTTTGAGATTTTTTTTTAAAGAGATCTACGATAATGATAATCCTCTCCTCTTTCCTCCTCTCCCCTCCGCAGCCTGCCGTGGTGCTGTCATTAGGTTGTAATAGGCCAGACATCTCGCCAGCAGACTCTGAATCATTTTACTTTGGCTCGCCTCGCCCAGAAAGGGGGGATAGGGAGTGAAAATAATCAAGGAATTGGCAAAATTTGTTCCGGAAAGGCACGGCAAGTGCCTCCATCAGCAATATGCGGCGAGATGATATACGCTGCACGGGGAGAGAAGTAGGACCTCGAACGCTCCCTTTCGCCCCGCTTCAGCCCATCGCCTGAGTCAGCTACCGCTCCCTCCCCATTAACTGTCACTTTTAATTTCCCCTCGCTATCTGTCGCCCACTTGGCTGCTCGTCCCGTGCCCCTTCTTCCTGACTGTATGTCCACCTTCCCTCACATTGTGGAGCCAGGCCAGCCCAGCCTGACTGCCCCACTGCCCTTACCTCTCACACTGTTATGGAAGAGCCGTGTCAATATATTGGATCATTCAATCGGAGCCGCCAACCATGTCGCCCCCCCCTTTCTCACCATCGCACTTCCATTTCATTATACACCACAATAGCTCCGCTGCAGTGCTTTCGTTATTTTACCATAATGACTTTTTGATGCATCGATCTCAAAAATGGGCCCAGTTTTTGCTGATGGGATGGCAGGAGACAACGCGCTGGCTCTCACCTCTAACCCCAATCACACTTGCTCACTCTTCCATACAGAGATTCCTTCGAAACACTGGTGGTGGATGGCACAACAGTTGAATTTGTCGTCGGCAGTAAATGTGGTGAATTGTGAGATCTGTTTGATCTAAAGTTGTATCCCTCCCGTGTCCTTTCGCAGACTTTGGAAGCAGTGCTGAACTTCAAGTACTCTGGCGGAGCAGGCAAAGTGGAGGGCTACTACAGGGATCTTTCTCTGGGAGTCCATGTTGACGTGGAGCCGTCTGTGTTCTTCACCAGGGTCAGCACCCTCCCTGCCACCAGGTAAAACACTGAATGAAGCAGCTGGTTGATGTCAGCAGCAGTTGTCCCTGGTTTGTGCTGCTCTGTTTGCTTGTTAAAGGCCCTCAGTTGATGTGGTCACATGCAGAATATTCAGTCATTTGCTTGAAAAAACTCTTTCTGACTGAAGGAAAAGTTGTTTACCAAAGCGTCCTGTGTTCAAGCATTACAAAATGAACATGCATTGTATTCTGTGGACAGTGCTTGCATTTCTGCTGTCGTTTTCAATTAGCAACAGATTCTACAGAGTATACAGCTGAAATCATGAGGCAGGATTATTCAGCTGCATCAAACAAAAAAAGTAGCGTGTAAACACAGCTTTTATTTTGAGCCTTTCAGCCATAAAGGTGCTCAGCAATTCATTC
This sequence comes from Neoniphon sammara, assembly GCA_900302535.1. NCBI lineage: Eukaryota > Metazoa > Chordata > Actinopteri > Holocentriformes > Holocentridae > Neoniphon > Neoniphon sammara. The sequence continues at coordinate 10,912 of OMKZ01019973.1, read as the reverse complement.
AATTCATTCAGTTCAAGTATTTAGAAATTTCCAGTAAGAAAGGTGTATTGCCTCTGGCAAAGTTCTCTTTTAATCCTGCTGTGTTTTAAGCTTGTGAAGAAACTCACTGACATCACTTAAGTAGACAAACATGCACAGAAAGCATATTCTGTGTTGCAGTCACTTGAAGCATTGAAAAAGCTAATAGCTTCTAGTATTCTCCCATTCAGTGGATTAAAAAAGGTTTGTACATTACAAACCTTTGTTTGTACCGTACAGAGGTACAAATTGTACCTCTGTTCAAACTCAAGATGTCATTTAGAAGTCTATTTCCTTTTCAGGTTAGGCATTTTTATTCTGACTGGCACTTTACTCTGATGAAATGTTAGGCTAAATGTACACATAACTAATGTAATTGTCTGAAATGCTAAGAAAAAATCCACTTCACTGCTACTCTTACAGTCCTGTTAATTGGTGATAAACTTCAATTATGCAGCTTCATTTTACAGTACAGCAACAACAGAACACAGCAATTTTATTGTATTTTTCTTCTTGGTTTGGTGAAAAGATCTCACTGTGTTGACCGTCTCTTAACCTGTGGAGCAGACCGCTCACTGTGACATTATTGCTATCAAAATCAGAAGACTTGAGATGGCATTTCCACTGATAGGGCAGAGGCACACAGTGGCTGACATGAATGGATATTGAATGGATACTCTCTTTTTTCTCCTCTGCCCATGTTCTCTCCTGCTCTCTCTTTCTCTCTCTCTCTCTTTCACAAACACACACACCCATACATGCACACACTCCCTGTCTCTCGTTTCACTCCACTTGTCAGCTCCCCAACTCTTGTGGAAAAACCCCAAGCGAGGGAGACAGATCGTAGCACAGTAATGGCCACTTGAGGTGAATCATTAGCTGTAATAATATCTGCAGTTTAAGCCATCCATCTTGGCTCGCCGCTGATAGATCTGTCGCTCCGGCTGCTGTATCGTCACCATCATCCTGTCACCGCGATCCTCTTCTTCCTTTTAACATCACCTCAATTCACCACCTCCACAGTGCTTTTGCTCTTATCACACCAAAGCAACTGCTGCCTCTTAGCCAAATCTCAAAACATCGGAGTTGTTGAAATTTAAGGCCTTTGAAAGCCTTAAATAGCCCGTCTGCAGGTCTTGAAAAAGTCTTCACAATGCAAAAAAAAAAGTGTCCAGGTATGACGTGGCAAATGGGATTTTATTGAAGTAATCGTACATATAACAACACAGTGGTTTGTATAAAGCAGTATATCTTCAGATAAATAAATCATGAAACATTTTTCAACCGTGGAGGGCCTTCTTCAGGGAATAAGCAGCACCTCAGATAAGGGAGGGTCAGGTATGGAAGTGTAGTATGCATCCTGACAGATTCAAGGTAAAATGGACCACAGGGTAATACAGTATACCACAAGGAACTTAAGCATAGGTGAAGCATGAATACAAAATAAGGACTAACCATAACATGTACTAGTGCATCACAGAAAGCAAGAAAGCACAGGCAAGCCATGAATAACGAAATATACTCAAACATGGGAAAACCATATGCCCAAGTCCATTACAGGAAGCAAGACAAATCTAGTTCCTCATTCAAACCATACAACACAACAGATCTGAGGAGATAGATCCAGTGTGCCTCATGCCAGAGAAGAATTCAAGGAATTCATTTATAAAATTCAACTACAGCTGCATGAATATAGTGAGAAGTAAGTGGCGAGTGGAGATTTATCATTACACTGGCATATGGCACTCTTATGTTGTGAACTCTACATTTAAAGGGGAGGTAGTCTTGCCAGTGTATGTGAGCGAGCAGGGACTTTGGATTGCATAGAGAGTGCCATCTGTTGCACAGGCATATAATGACATAATAAGGTTCTGTTAAGTATTTTTTTTTAGATGTAACTTGCAGACACCCTGCTTAAACAGACGAGTGGCATGACAATCAGCAGCCTGTAGGGCTGCTGAATGTCATGCCACTCGTAATGTAATGAACCCATCCAGACCACTCTAGATATTCTTTAAGTTTTAGAATTTTTAATCACTGGTGCAGTGCCCGTTCAAAATGTGCCTGTCAGAGGGGGCTGATTGCTTGGCCTGTGGTCTTGATGCAGCTTTCTGGAGGCTGCATTGTGTGTTGGTCAGTCTCGTTTGTTACTTCTGGAGTTCGCTGCTCCACTCCAATAATGTTAGCCTGTGGGTGATGGCGTAGAAGTTCACATGTACTTCACCTTCATCTTGCAAAGGTAAGTCAGAAAATTCTCGCGACCGCTGCCTTTTTAGATGATGAACTACAAAACTTTTGCGTGTGTGCGCTTTAAAAAGTGTCCTGAAGACTGTCCGGGTGTTGCAGTGCCCTCGCAGTTGAGTCCCGCCTTTTTTCATATTGTCAATCACAACAGCTAACAATTTGAAAATCACTTTTTGCAGCTTTCTCGAGAATGGCCCATCCAAAACACTTCACAGTGGACACTGCGCTTCCTTTGGGTCTCAGCAATACACCCGCCAAGTTTGAAGTCGATGGCATGAACGGTTGTGGAGAAAATCGAAGGACAGACATACACACAGACAGAGATTCCTCCATTTATAGTTAGATTATCATATTGTAATTAATTGGGATACCTTGTTATCATTACCAAAAACAGTTGACACTCTAGTCGAGATGTTTGGTGCCTTTATCACATGCAAGCAGTACTTTCAGTGCTAATGTTTCTCAGAATTAAGACCACATTTCCCATGAACACTGTTCCGTCTTTTTTCAAAGAAGAAGATGTTACTAGTTTCCCTCCCTGGTGTTGCTGATTTCTCTTTGGCTTTAGTGAAGTGGACAAACATATTCCATCCACTTTTAACTTATTCTACCATGACCCATTGCCAGAAAGTTTAGTTCTATTTATGCTCGAAGAACAGCACCCTCTTCTTGTTTTGTGCCATAAAGCAATCTAGGTGATTTTCAGGTTGGAAGAAGCTGCCATTTTTTAATTGTATGCATTGTAGTACATGAAAATTCCATTGATTCATAATGCTGAATACATAAAAAATCATACTCTGTACACTGTGAAGCTGTGAAACAGTACTTTTAACACGTACATGTTCAGTTTCCTTCCACCTGTACCCCATCTTGAGCGAAGGATCCGCTTCTTTCATCTGTCTCACAATTAGCTTGTTGAGATAAATGCTGTTGAAGCTTTTAGAGGACTTGCATGAGCTGACAGAATTTGGTAGTGGTTGTGCTTCATTACTCAGAAATAGACTCACCTTTTTTATCTTCAGTCAGGAACAATTGTTATTTCCTGGTTACAAATGTTGACAGACAGACAAAATGTTGCAGATGTTAAAAGTTAGTTGCAGAAGTTAGCTGTTTCTGTGGCCCGTCTGTACGCACCTAGTCTATACATTGTCAGTGCCTTTCTTTAAGTTTCTGTCTGTCACCGCCATAACATTCTGCTACTGTGTACTCTCTTTTTATGACATTGAGTTTTTGTGGATTCTTCCCAGTAAGTTAGGTTATTATCTTTTGTTTGCTGATGAATTGTGTAGGCCAGATTAAACCTGGGCTGCCTTGAGGCTCTGTGTGGTCGTTGGATGTTTGTAGACATTTTGAGTATCGAGACCTGCTGTTCAAGGGAGCTTTCAACTTTGTTCACTGGACTTTAAATGTTTTTAAAATTTGATTTCTCGCTTTGGAATTTGTAGTATGTTGGCTGTGTTTCTGTGAAATAGTTAGTTGGTTACTCAGCGGGCCCTGCACTTCACTGACACCCTCCGTTCAATTACACAGTTTAGAATTTTGAAATCTTAATTGAGATCATACTGCTAATTAACTGCTAATTATTAGCAGTTAATTAGCAATAATAATAGTTGGTGCATTATATTTGCATTATGCAATTTTAATGGTCATAACAAATATATAACAAACACATAACAAATGGTCCAGTCTGTTATTTTTTGTTTTTGCTGTTGCACTAATGGAATATTTTCCATTCAAAACTTAAATGTTATAAATCAATTTCTAATAAAGAGTTGTGTAGTAAATAAATGTGTACAGTTCCACTCAATGCAAATCCAGTGTATATATTGGTTTTCATTTCACCCCTTACCAGTTTTCTGCCAATTGAATTTTATGCAAAATCCTCTCTCCGCTATTTCTCGTGTGCAGCAATCGTCTAACCATTTTGCTGTGAAACACATACAAGTTTGACATGCAAAGGCGTGTAAACAGGAAGCCAAGCGCATAGCGCCTAAATGCTAGAGCAGCCAGATTTCACTTAGATGGACCCCAAAGTGGGACAGACCACACTTGCTCCAGTTCAGCAGCGCTACTATCAGGCTAACCTTGCAATAACACCGAATTTTTTTTATTATATATTTTTATTATTAATATTATTCTTTTTGCCATGAAATTGCAAAATTTGACACACCCCATATTTAAACTACCTACATTATCTTTGTATCACAATATTGTTCTGTCACTTCACCTCTTTGTTTGTGGGGAATGGGGGTCCACAAAAAAAAAAAAAAAGATGGAGAAGGGTTTATCTGAAAAGGCTATTTCATCTGTTTCTACCTTTTCAAGAACTTCAGAGAATTTTGAATGTTATTATTAAAAGTTATTACACAGAAATTAAACGCAATGACCAATTCGATATTGGATCAAATCTAATTCAAAAGAATTTGTATTTTATTATTATAGAGCAAGGAATAACAATAAATTATTAGTTGCGTTACAACTAATAATTATCAAGATAATATTTAAATCCCTATATGCATTTTTGGCTATGGGTATTAGGGGGTTCAGTGCCTGTGCTCTCTACCTTTTTCTGTCTCTACCTTGCTCTCTCTACATTTAACACTCCCTACCTCTCTCTCCCCTTCTCCCTCTACTTCTATAACTCTCACTTTACCTCTACCTCTGCCTCCTTATTCTTTCTCAATCATTCTCTTAGCCTTTATCTCTTTATCTCTCACTCTACCTTTCTCTGCATCTCTCTTCACCTCCCTCTCCCTCTCTCCCATCTTTCTTTTCTCTCTTTCTTGCTCATTCTTTCAGCTCCATTTTCTCTGCGCCTTTATCGCTCTCTCACTCCACCTCTTTTCTCCCTTTCTACGTCTCCTTCCCTTTCTCTCTCCACCGCTCCTTGTAGACCTCTTTCTTTACCTCTCTGCCCCCTTATCTCTCTCCTTCCCTCTCCACCTCTCTTCCTTTATCTCTCTCTCTCTTTCTCCCTCTTGCTCTCCCTGACATACACACACTTACTTTACTTTGCACCTGGGATTCACTGCATGTGAAAGTGTTATTCTGGGTCTTT